>ML109803.1:5738-43205 GCA_003697995.1 Taxidea taxus jeffersonii | reverse complement strand
TGAGAATTAAATCTTTCTCCAAAGAAGCCTGCATCTCTTCCCATGAGAGTGGTATTAGAAAGAAAAATGTGGGGAAATGTATTTCATGGCTATGGGGTGTCATTGATTCCAGTGCCACTCAGCTGACAGATAAGTGATTTTTAGATGAGAAGACTAACCCAGGAACATGAACATAGTGATGACTATTTCCACATGCAATTATATGACACCATCAAACTAAACATGATTCTAAACTGCCATCCCCATCTCTAATCCATGACCAAAAACAGGGTTCACTCAAATGTTCTGTCTTGGTTATATCTGAATTTCCTTTCCTAAAGTGAAGAATCTGGCTCCACCTCCATTCATCCAACTTTCTTATTTGTGATGTGTCCTGGACACATCACACTCCCATAAAAACAAACCATCTGTTCCACAGGGGACACAACTTTATCTACTACAGCACAGCACTCACGTGCAGTCTCCCATGACTTTCCACAGACAGGCTCCACTCAGGTTCATTCACTCAGCTCAGCAGCTTTCCCCCAAGTCCTGCACTGAGGTTGGCTCACAGGTTTGTACTGAAGGTAGATTGATCTTTAAAATTCTACATTCCATCACAGGCCCAACAATTCCTACAAGATTTTTTATGCATAGATTGAGTTTCAGTGGATTCTGGCCTTTCTGTGATTTTACAGTATCATAGAGAATAGTTCCATTGATCAAAAACAGTTTCCTCTCTTCACACAATCAAGTCTTTTTCTTCCTTTAGTCTGTCCAGGAACAGCAGATGCTTGTTCTCTCTCTTGAGTTTTCCCTCTTCCGATATGTGACATAATTATGATCATGCAATGAAAATTACCCTGTTTTGTAAATGTGCCACCTATTGGGTGACACCTTACTTGGTTCCAGGTTTGGGAGATTATATATGAACCTGGAATAAATATCTGTATGCAGATTTTTGGTTGCTTTCAGTTTTTAGTGATTATGAATAAGCTTATATAAACATTCACTTGCAATTTTTTCGCAATGAATTTTATTTTATTTATTTTTTTATTATTTTTTTACGATTTTTTAAAATTTATTAGTTAGAGAGAGGGAGAGAGCAAGCACAGGCAGACAGAGAGACAGGCAGAGGCAGAGGGAGGAGCAGGCTCCCTGCTGAGCAAGGAGCCCGATGTGGGACTCGATCCCAGGATGCTGGGATCATGACCTGAGCCGAAGGCAGCCACTTAACCAACTGAGCCACCCAGGCGTCCCTCCCAATGAATTTTAAAAATAAGTTTATAATGATAAGTTGAAATCTGTTTCACAAAAAGTCAGAATACATGACAAACCAGCCAGGGATCCTGGGTAGCTCAGTCAGATGAACTTCTAACTCTGATTTCAACTCAGGTCATGATTTTGAGGTTGGGAGATTGAGCCTAATTCTGGCTCTGAATTCTGGCTCTGAGAGCAGCGAGGAATGTGCTTGAGATTCTCTCTCCCTCTCCTTATGTCTCTCCCCTGATCTCTCTCTCTCTCTCTCTGTAAAAAAATTAATAAGCAGGAGATTATGGGTAACATGGTGGAGAAGTAGGAGATCCTGTTTCAACTGATCTCATAAAGTGATCTAAGTATCTACCAGTACACTGAACACCCATGAAAACAGCCTGAGATGTAAGATTATACACTGCTGGATCTCTATGTGGGCAGAAGATATCAGTTGAGAGGTAAAGCAGAGTGGGAAGGTTCATACTAATATCAGGGGATAAACAGAAGGGGGAGGGAGCCACTAGAAGTGACCCACTGGAAAGTAATACCCCACTACCAAAGTACCCTGTGTTTGGGGACAAGCATTAACTTGGAGTCTGGATAAAATCATTCAAAAAGAGCAAAAGATCTTAAGGGACAACTGGTGGAATGGGGCAGTCACAGGCATGGGCCTAAGCCCATGGTCCCAGGATGGTCACCACCAGAGACCACCCATACCAGAGAGAATCCGGCAAGTCTCCCAGTCTGTTGCCCCTGAGCCTGTGGTATTCCACTGCTTGCACCACATTTCAGCTGGGTGCATTCTCACCCATGCCTGAGAGAGCTGGTGTGTACTCTTGTTGGGATACCTCTTTCCACAGCCTTCTGCAACCTGAGTGATGTGGGGTCTGAATGCTCCCAGCCTGGACCTGAGAGAACCTGTGTGATATCTGATCAGGATCCCTTGGCTTGCAGTTTCTTGTGGCCTGTGTGGCTGCAGGGTGTGAAAACACATGTTATGGGAAACAACAGTTTCAGCAAAAGCAGCCATTGAAAGCATACTTCCCAGACCAATATTGCTCACGGTTTTAGTGACACATGGGTGCAGAGACAAGCAAGGGACTTGGGAAACCACTGGGATGGTGGCTGTGGGTGCACACCACCTGTGGGGGTTTATGCAGTTCCACAGAGTTTGCAGACATGGAATCTATGTGTTCTAGACCACCCAGAGGGGAACAGTCTGAGGCTTCCCTCTGAGGCAGAGGTCTGGGTGCACACAGATTTGTTGCACTGATACTCTGAAAAGCAGCAAAAAGTCCCCGAAAAGCAAACCCCTTCAGAGAACAAAACCCTGAAAATGTGGTTTCCACAGAGCCCAGCACCTTGATAACCTGCAGGATGACTCAACCCAAGCAAGACTGGATGGAGAAAAACACAGCAGACCATTCCCCCAGGAGACAAGCCAAAAGAGCAAGAGGAAAACCAACATAGGGTCCCCTTAAAACTGTAAAACCCCAACATCAGGGAAAACGGCATATTAAGCTCATAATATTCCACCAAAACCTATATATTTCATAGATAGAGGTTTTTTTAATACATTCTCATGATTCTTGTTCTTTTAATTTTTTAACCTACTTATCATTACAACTAGAGGTTTAATAAAACATATCTTGTAATAAATTTTTAAAATGAACTGTGTCATAGATATACCTGTGTTTCATTTTTTTTTCTTTTTTTTAATATACGTATAGATATAAGTTTCAAGGTAATCCTTTTTTCCCTATCCTATACTACCCCTATATATAAAGATTTTATTTATTTATTTGATAGACAGAGATCACACAAGTAGCCAGAGAGGCAGGCAGAGAGGGGTGGAGAGAAGCAGGCTCCCTGCCAAGCAGAGAGCCCAATGTGGGACTTGATCCCAGGACGCTGGGATCATGACCCGAGCCGAAGGCAGCGGCTTAACCCACTGAGCCACCCAGGCGTCCCACTACCCCTATATATAAACTAGTTTTAATCTCCCTGTACCTCTGGAAAATTGAGTCCTATAAGAAAGATGAAAAGATACACCCAGGAAGAACTGAAATAAACGTCCTCACCCACATCGACAATTTATAACCATCCTCTTATCTGATTCTTCTGTCAGTTTTACTGTGCATTTGTTTTTGTTCTGGTATCATATAAATCTTATTCTTGGGGTTCATTTTGGCTTTCTTTTTAGTCATTTCCTTTAGTAAGGTTTTTTGTTTGTTCTTGTTTATGCACCTTATAAATCTTACTTTAGGGGCTCATTTTGGCTGGGCTTTCTCTTTTCTTTACTCCTTCTCTCTCTCTTTTCTTTTTCTTTTTTCTTTCTTTTTGGTTTTTCAAAAAAATGGAAACTCAGTTGTTTCTATACAAATAGGAACAGAAGGAAAACTTTCAGACTATTTCTATGAAGCCAGCATTACCTTGATCCCCAAACCAGTCAAAGGCCCCACCATAAAGGAGAATTTCAGACCAATATTGCTGATGAATATGGATGCCAAGATTCTCAACAAGATCTTAGTTAGTAGGATCCAACAGTACATTAAAAAGATTATAAACCATGACCAGGTGAGATTTAACCTTGAGATACAAGTGTGGTTCAACATTCACAATGTGATAAAACAAGTCAATAAGAGAAGAAAGAAGAACCACATTATCCTCTCAATTTATGCAGAAAAAAAGCATTTGACAAAAATACAGCATCTGTTCCTGATTAAAACTCTTGAAAGTATAGGGTTAGAGGCAACATTCCTCAATTCATAAAATCTATCAATGAAAAACCCACAGTGAATATCATTCTCCTTGGGCAAAAGCTGACAACCTTCGCTTTGAGATCACGAAGATGACAAGGATGCCCACTGTCGCCACTATTGTTCAATGTAGTACTAGAAGTCCTAGCAACAGCAATCAGACAACAAAATGAAATAAGAGGTATACAAATTGGAAAATAAGTGAGACTCTCTCTTTTTCCAGATAATATGATACTTTATATGGAAAATTCAAAAGCAGATGACATGATAGTTTATATCAAAAACTCCACCCCCAAACTACTAGAACTCATAAAGCAAATCAGGAATGTGGCAGGATACAAAAATAAGGCACAGAAATCAGTTGCTTTCTTGCACACTAACAAAGACAATATAGAATGGGAAATTAGAGAATCAATTCCATTTATGATAGCACCAAGAACCGTAAGATAACTTGGAACAAACCTAACCAAAGAGGCAAATGATCTGTAGTCTAAAACTATGTAACAATCATGAAAGAAACTGAATAAGACACAAAAAGATGGAAAAGTATTCCATGTGCATGGATCAGAAAAATAAGCATTGCTAAAATATCTATAATGCCTAGAGCAATCTATACTTTCAATGCCATTCCAATCAAAATTCTACTGGCATTCCTCAAAGTTCTGGAACAAACAATCCTGAAATTTATGTGGAACCAGAAAAGACCCCTGAGTCACCAAGGAAATGTGGAAAAAGAAAAACAAAACTGGGGGCATCACATTGACTGATTTCTATCTTTACTACAAAGCTGTGTTCACAAAGACCGCTTGGTACTGGCACAAAAACAGACACATAGACCATGGGAACAGAGTAGGCAGCCCAGATACGGACCTGCAACTCTATGGTCAAATAATCTTCAACAAAACAGGAAAAACATCCAGTGGACAAAAGACAATATCTTCAATAAAGGCTGGCCAGAGAATTGGAAAGCTATGTCTAGAAGAATGAAACTCAACCAATATTTTACACCATACACAAAGGTAACCTCAAAATGGTTAAAAGGAAGGAAACTATCAGAGTCCTAGAGGAGAATGTAAGCTGTAACCTCAGCAACCACAGCAGCTTATTTAAAGACATGTCTCCAAAGGAAAAGGAAACAAAAGCAAAAATGAACTTTTGGGACTTCTTCAAGATCAAAAGTTTTTGCAGAGCAAAGGAAACATTCAACAGAAGAAAGAGGCAATCCATAGAATTAGAGAAGATATTCACAAATGACACTACAGACAAAGGGCTGATATCCAATATCTATAAAGAACTTCTCAAACTCAACACTCAAAAAACAAATAATCACATTAAAAATGGGCAGAAGTCATAAACAGACACTTCTCCAAAGAACACATACAAATGACTAACAGACAACATGACAAAATGTTCACATCGTTAACCATCAGGGAGATTCCAATCAAAACCACTTTGTGATACTAACTTACAACAGTTATAATGGCAAAAATTAACAAGACAGCAAACAATAAGTTATGGAGAGGATGTGGAGAAAGGGGAACCCTCTTACACTGTAGGTGGGAATGCAAATTGGTGCAGCAGCTTTGGAAGGCAGTGTGGAGATTCCTTAAGAAATTAAAATTAGAGCTACCTTATGACCCTGAAACTACACTACTGAGTATTTACCCAAAATAGAGATGTAGTGAAAATAGGGCCATCTGTACCCCAGTGTTCATAGCAGCAGTGACCACAGTCACCAAACTGTGGAAAGAGCCAAGATGCTCTTCAACAGATGAATGGATAAAGGAGATAGGGTTCACATATACAATGGAGTATTAAGTCTCTGCGAGAAAAGATGAATACCCAGCTTTTGTATCAACATGGGTGGGACTGGAGGAGATCATGCTGAGTGAATTAAGCCAAGCAGAGAAAGTCAATTATCATATGGTTTCACTTATTTGTGGAGCATAAGGAATAAAACAGGATATTTGGAGAAGGTAAGGGAAAGTGAATTGGGGGAAATTTGAGGGAGAGATGAACCATGAGACACTGTGGACTCTGATTAAAAAACAAAAAAAAAATAGGCTTTTGGAGGGGAGGAGTGTGAGTGGTTAGGTGAGCCTGATTAAGGAGGACACATATTACATGGAACACTGGGTGTGGTGCATAAACAATGAATCTTGGAACGCAGAATATAAAATTAAAATAAAACAAAAGAAATTAAAAATAGAGCTACCCTATGACCCTGATATTGCATTACTGGGTATTTACCTCAAATCTACAGATGTACTGAAAAGAAGGGCCATATGTATCTAATGTTCACAGCAGCAATGTCCACAATTGCCAAACTGTGGAAAGAACCAAGATGCCCTTCAACAGAGGAATGGATAAAGAAGATATGGTTCCTTTATACAATGGAATGTTATGTCTCCATCATAAAGGATGAATATTCAACATTTGTATCAACATGGATGGGGCTGGAGGAGATTATGCTGAGTGAAATAAGCCAAGCAGAGAAAATAAATTATCATGTGGTTTAACTTACTTCTGGAGCATCTGGAGTAAAATGGGGGCATTAGGCGAAGGAAGGGAAAAGTGAATTGGGGCAAATCAGATGGGGAGATGAAGCATGACAGACTGTATACTCTTTGAAAACAACTGAGGGTTTTGGAAGGGAGGGATTGAAGAGGTGGGTGCACCTGGTGGTGGGTATTAAGGAGGACATGTATCACATGTAGCTCTGGTAGTGGTGCATAAGCAATGAATCTTCAAACACTGAAAATATAAATAAAAGTTAAAAAAAACAAATATTAAAAAAATTACCAGCATTGGTTACAGTCATTCAGATACAAATAAATAATAAATCAAATAGGGCTGACTTAGTATTTCAGTGCTATATAGTTAGAGCTGAGATCCTATGACAATTTAAAGGACAAAATAAATTGTTTCACTTTTTTAAAAATCAGAAAGTAAATAGAAATATGAACCAGCCTAGAAATAAGTTATCCCCACCTGATAAAGACAAGAAATTTCTATTTATACTTTTTGTCTAGGAATGGGTTCCTCTCAGTAACTCTGAGGATAGAAGGGCCAGGAGATCCTCACTCCCAGGTGGTGCCCCTGGTGGACCTGTGCCCAGGGCCTCAGCAAAAGAATAAGTGGAATGAGAGGCTAAGCTGAGCAGGAACTGCTGGTGTGTGTTCCCTCTTTACACATGAGTAAGAGCATTTTTGTTTCACTTCCCCACAAGCCTGGAGCACTGTGTGAGCTCTGAGATTTTTGTCCCATGTTGCACAGTAATAATCAGCCTCATCCTCAGCCTGGAGCCCAGTGATGGTCAGGGAGCCTGAGCTTCCAGACTTGGAGCCAGAGAATAGATCTGGGACCCCTGAGGGTAGATTGCTGTTACCATAGATGATAGCTTTGGGGGCTGTGCCTGGAAGCTGTTGGAACCAGAACACATACTCACCACCCCCAATGTTGGAGCTGCTTCCAGTGCAGGAGATGGTGATCCTCTGGCCCAGGGCCCCAGACACGGAGGGTGGCTGAGTCAGCAAAGACTGGGCCCAGGACCCTGGAAGAGGAAGAGAAACAGAGAGGGTGACCTGTGGTCTAGAGACAAGAGGAGGAAGCAGGGCCCACATTTCTTCCCAAGGCCCCCTCCCCTGACCCTGCACCCAGTCACCTGTGCAGTGAGCAACGATAGTGAGGAGGAGAGGGGACCAAGCCATGGTGGAGGTCATCACCAATCCTGCCTTCCGTGGCCCGAAGCTGAGCAGACCTCCCCTAATTTCTCCTCTCCCTCTTCATCCTCTGAGAAAGGGAGGGCCCATCCATGCAAATGAGTCCCCAGCTCTCTGACTCCTCCCTGGCCCTGGGTCAGGGCCCTCTGCATGAGGATGTCATGGGGATAGGGAGGGGTGTGCTGTGTGAGTCTAGAGGCTGAGGAGGTTATAGCTGTGAGCCCTGAGAAGTGGGGACAGGCTGTGCTTGGTGGTAGATCTGAATTTCAATCACCCTTGGCTCTCAGAGAAATGTCCTGACTGTCCCAGACATACTGCTGTATGCATTATGACCAGAACCCATTAGAGGAAGTTCCTGTCTCCCCATTGCTCTGTTCACTGTTCCCTGAACTAGGGCCAGGCCAGATGTCCCCTTATGTGTCCTCCCATCACCTGAGTGCATACTTTATTCTCTTCTCAGATTCCTGAGGGTGAATCTGTCCATAGCTTCCCTTGCTGTCCATAAGTCAGACGTGATGTAGTGTCTCTACACAAACTCCTTTTAGATTGGAATGAGGTCCAGAGCAGTGATGGGTCCCCATGGACACCCAGGCCCTTCTGTGCAGGATGCTGTGTTTTCCTATGTTATAAGATTCCTCCCTGGTTTCTAAAGCACTCTTTCTTCTTAGGTTTTTATATAAATGAGAATCAGGGAGAAGTCCTGTCTAGATTGTGAATAGAACTTGATTCATTCCTAGAAGGACACACACTCAAACCTTTGTCATCTGTCACTCTTTCCACATGCTTGACACAGTAGTTCTACATAAACTGTGGGCTATGGTTCCCTATTAGGATCTGTTCTCCAAGGATACACACAAAAGTATGCAGGTGCCTACCAAGGGAGTTGCATGGTACTGACCTCAAAAAATAAAGGGCAAATATGCCAGCAGTTCTCTGAGGGAATTAGTGACAGTTGCAAATGTGCTGATAGAAACCAAGTAATAGAACTCATGTATTAGTCACCACTTAAACAGCTGTACATTTAAAATGGATATGTGTTCTTGTATATTAAATTCCTCTCAGTAAGATTGATTTAAACATATTGACAATATATTTGTGAAGCTATGGGTGAAATCACTAATATACAGTTTCCAGGTTGAATATATTGCAGAGAGAATATGGATGGGAATTGTGGTTAAAAACATGGATGCAACAATAAACAAAAAGCAATTCCTTCTGTTAATCTTTGAAAAAAAGTTTTATAAACTTTTTCTGAAATCATATATTTGGTCATGAGTTTAGTATCATGGTTTTTTTTTTTTCACAACAAATAGGAGAATCCAACATGATACCCTATGTGTCCCCAAGAGAAACCGCTACCTACAAACTGCAGAGCCAAAACAGTGATGGAATTTCCAAACACAAACAGAGCTTCCAGGACACAGAAATTTTGCATCAGAATCCTCTCAAGGGTGGGGACAGCATTAGCCCCTATGGTTTGTGTCCAACATGTTCAGGATAGCGTAAATGATCATTCAGTCATCCATGATGAGAGGAATCCTATTAGCCAAGACCACATGAACCCAAAATATTTGTCAAATTTCCCACACCTGAGTGAAGGGAAGGAAGAGATAAGAGTGACTTTGGCCCTAGGTCAGATATCCTGTAGTACTGGGTTGGGACAGAAGACATTTCAGCAGAGGTTCATCATTTTTGGAGGTATACTAGGTTGGATGAGGTGCTGACAGCCCTTCCCTGAGAGCACAGGAAGTGTTTGTCTTACATCCCTATAGGAGTTGAACTCCAGGACAGAAGTCCTGATGTTGTAGTGATCAGCCTCAGGCACTGACTGAGGCCAGAGATGGTTGGGCACTGAACTGCCCATGAGGACAGAGACTGCTCTGAAATTCTTGAGCATCAGCCACATCCTAGGAAAAAAGGTGCTCAGAGCACATCATGGATGCCCTTGTGATGAGACATCAATTGCACTTGACATCCCTGTGGTTTACTTGTTGATGGGGGCTCTGAATCCTGGATATTGTGACCTGAGCACAGTTGGGTGAACACAGGTTGAATATGCTTTCTGGATGGACAGAGAAGCCCAGAATTTGCAGATTCCTGGACACTGTACACTCAGAGAGAGAGAAGAGGTGTGTGTGTGTGTGTGTGTGTGTGTGTGTGTGTGTGTGTGTGTGAGTGTGACCAAAAATGAGGTCAGGTGACCCACTGTGCCTCTTATGGCTTGTTCTGAAAGATGGTTCTTCAAGAATTTGATTCTGGATTTAGAGGTCTATCGTCTCAAAGACAATTTCTGTGTAAGAGGATATATTTAGTCTGTAAGGACTAGGTTGAGTGCAGATCTCTAAACACTTTACTGAGTCAGACGTCCAGATCTGTCCAGAGACATAAATATGTACATTTTTTCTCATATGACCTCTCTCCAGTGAAGGGCATAAGAAGGAAATAAAGCAAAGTCTAATAGCTGAAAATATGTTATTTTACCTCATAGATCTCTGGTGTTGTTTTGCTCCCAAGGTATATTTGGAAATCCTCTGTGCAGCAAGTGATGTGGGTAAGTACCAGGGAAGCACAAGACCTGGTAGACACACCCCAGACTACTTCTTAAGCCCCATAGCTCTGCTTGAGTTCACCAAAACGTATGTGCCCCCTGATCCTCAGGGGGGTGGTGGTAGTCTCCTTGGAAATCTTCGCCTTTCTTAAGGATGTGCTATCCCCTCCTTTGACCTAACTTGGGATCCATCAGAACAAAAGAGAGTGTAGGAGTTTGAGAGGGCTTCACCCCAGGGATGACAGAGGAGCTACTGCAAGAGGCAGGGAGAAAGGAGACTGGGGAACACCTGCGGCATCTGGTGGATGTAGGTCACATGTTGATACTGGGCTAGGAGCTGTTGAAATGGTGAATGGAGCCCACTGGACATGGCTCCTGTCTCCCCACTGCTCTGAGCACTATCCCCTGAATTAGATCCAGGCCTTGTGTCCCCTTATGTATCCTCCCACCACCTCAGGACAGACTTTGTGCTCTACTCAGAATCCTCAGGATGAGTCTTTCTACAGCTCCCAGTAATTGGTCAGGAATGACAGATTGCCTCTACACAAACTCCTCTTGGATCAGGTTTAAATATAGAGCAAGGTTGGATTTCCACGGACATATGGTCACTTCCGTGCAAGACACTGGGTTGTTCCTTCTATGTGATTCTTCGTGGTTTCCAAAAGTCACCACCTCTGATATCCCCATAGCATGAGGAGATGGAAAGCACTTCTCATTATATTGTAGGTAGAAGCCCCTGTGTGCATTCCCAGAGGGGTAACACACACAATATTAGTCACCTGTTACTCTTTTCACCTCCTTGAAACAACAGTTTTGTATACACTCTGGACTGTGATTCCCTCCTAGGATCTGTTCTCCAATCACACAGACACAAGGACCCCTGCCATGTAAGTCTACACGTGCAATTGACCCCAAAGCATAGACAACAAACCTTCCAGATGTTCTAGGAGAGCAGGACTGACAACTATAGATGCTTTGACAGATTTTCAATGACATAGTTCATGTGTTGGTCACCAATGAAACAACCACATACATAAAATAGGTGCATGTTAATGTTACACATAATTCATCTCATTGAAACTGATTACATCTCAATGTTAATGTAATTGTGTAGATGTAGTTAATGGCTGGTATACTTCTCCCAGAACTGTGTTCATTGCAGGAAAAATATGGATGGAAATTGTGATTAAAAACATAGATGGGGCAGGGTTGTTTGTGTGGTTCAGATGGTTGAGCATTTGCCTTTGGCTCAGGTCATGTTTTCCCGGTTCTGGAATTGAGCCATGAGTTGGGCTCCCTGTTCAGTGGGGAGCCTGCTTCTCCCTCTGCCTTTGCCTCTCCCTCTGCATGTCTTTTCTGTCTCTCTCTTACTCAAGTGAATAAATGAAATCTTAAGAAAAATATGAAACAACAAAGGGAATGTCTTCTATTCTTGGTTCAAAAACAGTCTATGAAGTTTTACTAATATAGCTTGATTTTTACTCTAATTCTATGTATTTGTATATTTTAGTCATTAGTTTTGTATCCTGGCTCTTTTGCTGCAGGTGGGATAGCTGAATATGGTGTCCAGAGAAACTCCATGAGGAGCCTGTTCCTATGAATCCAAGAACCAACTCACTGATGGGATTACCAGAGACAATTCTTCTAGGATGGAGTGATTTGGAGTTATACCTGATTCGGGGTGGGCACAGCTGTAGTCCATACACCTTGTGTCCCGCACATTCAGGATAGAGCCATTGTTCATTCAGCCACCCATGGTCACTAGAAAAATGAATTTCTATTACTCAAGGCCATTCTCACCCAGAATTTCATATCAAAGGACTCACATGAGAGTGGGTTATAGGCAGAGAAAAGGAGAACTTTGTCCTTTAAGTCACAGGCCATATGTTATTGGGTTGGTACAGAACAATTTTCAGCAGATGTCCAGGCTTGCTGTACCACTGGGGTAAAGGAGGGAGGGATAGCCTAGCCCTCTGAAAGACAGGCAGTTGACTGTGTCACATCTCCATGGGTCTGGAGCACTGAGGCTGCTATCCCAGAATTAATGTACTGATCAGCTTCAAGCACTCACTGCAGCCCTGAGATGGTTAGCAGCTGAGCTGCCCCCATTGACAGAGACTCCCTCTGAGATTCCTGAGCATCTGCCTCCATCTAGGTATTCAGGGCACATCCTAGATACCCTGATGTCAGGACCTTAGTCACACTCAATGTCTTTGATATTTCCTGGTGATGGGGATTCTGCCTTATAGAGATTGTGAAACTGAAGACAACTGGGTAAACCGAGGTTGAGTCTGACTTCTGGAGAGACAGAGAACCCTAGAAACTGCAGAGCCCAGGACGTTATATGTTCAGAGAGGGGAGGTGTGTGTGTGTGTGTGTGTGTGTGTGTGTGTGTGTGTGTGTGTGTGTGAGAGAGAGAGAGAGAGAGAGAGAGAGAGAGAGATACAGAAAATGAGAATGAACCCTCAGGAAGACTTTCTTGTAGAGACCAAGCATGAGGGTAAGTGTCCCCCATCCATATTATGTCCTCTCCACATGATCTCCATGTAATCCATCCCAGAGCAGCCTCTCTATAAGACTTTCCATTGTCCTGAACCTTGGAGTAAAGAAGATTTCTGTAAGACAATTTCTCTTGCAAAAGGATAAAACTTACACGAGGAAGGGGAATTTGATTGCAAATTCACTCCAATAGTGATTCCACTGAATCAGACATTGAGTCATAAGAGGTGTGAGGCATCTGTTCATTTTCATCTGTGCAGACACAAATCCCACGCCTGGGGGGGTCTTCAGGTCTCAAAAGCACAGGTTTGACCAGACACTTCTATGCCTCATGATGCTCCACATAACAACCATTCCTCATTTTGCTTCCAGGGTTCCCTGATGCCTCTCTCTTGGTGACCAGGAGAGAGTATCTACTCTCAATTTTCAAAAAGTAGTATGTATGAATATTCACTGATTAGGGTAAATGTGTGTGTGAGACTAAGTTATTGTTCTGGTATTCTTAGAAACAAATATCTTCAAGAATAAGAAAAAAATTATTATATATTGAAATATGCAGCCAATCCTAACTTGGTTAATTAGGTCACCAGTGACCTTCGATAAGGCCTCAGCAATTCTGCAGAAGGAAACGTAAATACACCAATAGCTTCTATACACAAATACACCAAGTCTGGATAAATATTCATTTGTAGGGGACAGAATAACAGTGTTGCCATATTAAAGAGATTGGTTGAAGCTAATAGGACATGGAAACCACAGCGAGAGATGAGGGCAGGGAGGATGAAGGGATTTCATGCTGGTCTACTCTGACAATTCTCCCTAGAAATAGAACTTGGAGAATGGAAACTATAGCAACATCATTCACGGTTCTCTCTAAAAAACAACAAGGAGATGAATTGAAGCCAGAGAGAAAACTGAAGGCCTGAGGGGACATGGGAAAGGAGTAGAAAAGAAGATTCAATGTGTATGAGTGTTGTTAGTGAGTCTGAAGCAGTTGTGACTCACTGTCCGTAGGCTGGATCAAAGAAAGAAAAAAAAAACTGTAATCAATGTGAATAATAATATACCAGCTAATGTGTCATCAGTAAAACAAGAGTCACACTGTGTAGCATAAGATTTGTGGATGACGAAATTTTGCAATCAACATTTCCAGTGGACACGAAGGTACTGTGAGATCTTAAAACTATATTCACATCTCTGTCCCAAGATCTTAAGGCAGGGCTCCTGAAACCTTTGTCATATCCAAAGTGACAAAATAACTAGGGGAATCTTTGTGCAAATGAGGTAACAGTGAGGACTCATGGATGACTCTGGGATGGAGCTTGCCTCTTAAAGTTGAAGCCATGTTCAGATGTTGGGAATATTTAGACTCCCATTATCCAGAAAGAGGAGAACAGGATGTGAATCAGTGATGACTACCTCAGCCTCAATAGTAATGATAAATATAGGCTTTGAGGTGCTTCCAGTTTGGTGAACATACCCATGCCCAGAGGGCGATGTACCACAACTCCATTGGGGCAGAATGTCCTGCAGTTGGGACCTTCCCAGACCTTGCCCTAAGTGTCTCTTCATCTGACTGGTCATCAGTTTACATCATATACTTTAAAGAATTTATAAAAGTAAGTAAGAGTTTCCTTGAGCCACTCTAGTAAATTAAGTGAACTGGGGAGAGTGTCCTGGGAATCCCTGATTTATAGCCAAGTGGGACATAAGTGGTGAGGAACCTACAAGTTGTTGTTGACATCAAAGTGGAGAGCATTCTACTGAGTCCTTATCCTGTGCATCTGACACCATCTCAAGGCAGGTAAGTTTTGTGTTAAATTGAGTTAAATTTTAGAACACCAAGTATGTGTCACAGAGAATTGCTTACTTTGGAAAAGAAAATCCACACAACCGGTGCCCAGATGTGTCAGACATGAAATGTTTTACATCAGTGTAATGCAGATACAATGGAAATACAAGGAAATAATGAGGCTTTGTTTTAATAAAATATTTATTATTTTTAATTTATCTCAGACCGTAGGACATGTGCAATTGAACTGTATTTCTTCACCTAGGTGTGCACTTGGGACACTTGCAGTGTCTCAGGCAACAGCACAATCTGTGTGTCATTCCTCCCTCCTCAAGGACAGGTCTTTCAGGAGAGGACTCACCACTACATGAGCCTCCACAGGAGAGATCTCTTGATCCAGGGGCTCTTATTGTTCACTTCTTCGTTGTCTGAGACACTAAGGGTAATGAAGCTGGTCCCACTGCTATGAGCCATAACACTGTAACAGTCAGCCTCATCCTCAGACTACAACCCAGAGATAAGCAGAAGCCTAGCATTTGCTAAGGAGTATTTGGAGTCATAGAAGTGGCTGGGGACCCCAGATCCCAACTGTGGAATTGAGTGTGGGTAATAGTATGAGAAACCTGGAAGGACTCCTTGGTTTCTGTTGGTACCAGGTGATGTAGTAGCTGCCAACACGGAAGCCACTGCTCAGGGTGCAAGTGAGTCTGGCCGTTGTTCCCAGCAATGCAGAGAGGAAGGGTAGCTGAATTAGCAGAGGCTGGGACAGGGAACCTACAAACACAGACATATGGGTGATGGGGAAATGGAAAAAAAAAAGAATCATCAGGGCATTAAACCCAGAAAGAGTGATTTTGGGGACCACCTTTTGTTCCCTGAGCCCTGTGGCTACCTGCAAATGCAGACACTCATGTATGATGGGGCATCGGCCAGATAAAGTTCCCTAGGGTCTCAGCCAGAGAGGCTGACACCTGCTAGATGTCAGGCCTGTGTCCCTGAGGCCCCTCCCTACCTGCAGAGTAATATAGAAGCATGAGGAGGACAAGAGTTCAGGCCATGGTGACAAAGCCCCTGATGCCACAGTGGGCTGGGCTGCCACAGGCCTCATTTTCTCCTCCATCCTCTGCCACGGTATGGGCTGTCCATGTAAATGGGGTCCACTCAGAAGCTGCCTGGCCTCTCCCTTAGCCTTGGTGCTGGAACTCAGTTCACATCACACACTGAGGAAGATGGAGCTCTACTCACCCTTGCAGAGAGCCCTGGAAAGAAGCCTCTGCTGAGACCACACAGAGCTCCCAGACCTGAATGTCCTCAATGGCTAGTCTTCACTGAGCAACCTTGTAGGGACTACAGGGCATTCTCACAGTACCTCCTGTTAATCTTACATGGAAAAATGATAAATTAAAAAAAGGAAAAAAAATCTTGTAGGAAATAATTCCTACTAAGAATAAATTAAATTCATACTTTCTTAAAAATATACAAAATTAGGGGCACCTGGATGGCTTAGTCGGTTAAGTGTCTAACTCCTGGTTTAAGTTCAGGTCATTATCTCAAGGTCCTTGGACTGAACTCAGCATGGGACTCCATGGTCAGCAAGCAGTCCACTTGGGATTCTCTCTCTCTCTCTCTCTCTCTCTCTCCCTATGCTCCTCCCCTGCTCGCTCACTGTCTCTCTAAATTAAATTTTAAAAAATTAAAAAGGATGATACAAAATTAGTTCTACTGGAAATAATTTGAGTGAATAGATAAATTTTAACAGGAAAATGGTAAATGTGATTATGGACATACTCCACAAAAATGTATATGTTACAGACATTTTCACAGGACATATCTAACAAACCTTCAGAGATAAGATGGTTCCAATTTCTTTGCTTCATATTCTTTTCATAACACCAAAAAAGAATGGAATATTTCTTAGTTCTTTTAAAAGTTATAACACTGACAAATACATGTACCAAATTACATTTCACAAAAATGAAAATTGCACACCTGTAACACTAAATATTGACACAAATATTGTATACAAAATATTAACAGAGGCATCATTATCATATTAATAAATTGAAACACCATTATTAAGTGTGATTTGTTCCAATGATGTAAGTTGTGTTTTATATTAAGAACATGTTTCATATCAATGTTATATTATTACATAAAGAGATATGATAAATATTTTGCCCCAATTTTTCTTGAAAGAGCTTTTGACCAAATCACAAAAAATGGAAATATGAACGGATACATTTGTAATAAAGTGATATACACTCTCGCACACTTATAATGTAAACCTAAGACCAGCATCTCAGTTCATGGTGTAGTGAAGGGGACCATTTTCACAAAGATCAGGAAAAGGCAAAGACGATCCTCACTTCCATTATCTTTCGACAGTATTCCTCAAGTATCAGAAAATACGGTTAAGGAAACAAAATCAATGGTTAATACTTGGTATTGATGGCAAAGGAAAAGTAGTCATTTTTAAGGATGCAAATGGACTTCATGGCCTTAGACAAGCCAATGCTGGTGAAGATGTGACAGCAGAGATCTCCCCAGTGAGTGACTAGTCACTGGCTGTGACAAGTACTGGTGACATTTAGTAACAGAGACACGATGGATGTAACAAGGACAACCGAGAAGATGAGTTGGCTCACTTGTCCAGATTGAAGAGAACCATGGAAGTTTGAGGCAGTGACCCTGATCTGCAGTGAACATATGTTCCCACACAGGCTGTGTCCTAAGTGACATCAATCATTGCATTTATGGGGCTTCTATCCCAAGCCAGCATAGCCCACACTTCTGATGTTTCCAGTGCAGATAGCGGGGACCTTTGCCCAAGAGACCAGTGCACTAAGACATGGGCTGTGAGTCCTGTGTCACTGCATCTGTTTCTGGCACTGAGGAAAGACCAGGGTCTGGGTGATCTCAGGGACTCCTTTCTGTAAGATTTGGCAAGAGCTCCTGCATAAGGGTCTGAAGGAGAGGCCCCAGGACATGGTGGGGCTCCCACCTAGCTCTGTCTTCTGACGTTCCAATGAGGGGATTATGGCTACAAGTTTTATTATTATCTGAGCAGACTCTCCTGAGAGTCCCCATCCTCCTTCTACATGCATTCCAGCTTCTCCTTTTCTATATACCTCAATCTTGCCAGATGCCATAGGGGGGAAAAGCGGGGGGGGGGAGTGATCTAGATTTGAAGCAGTATGCAGAGGGAGCCAGAGCCAGGAGCTCACATGGCAATGGGCCCTCACCAGTGGAAGCAGGTCACACATCAGTGGGAACACAGTTTTCCCAGTTCCCTTTTCTCCAGCTGAGTGGTTTGCCCACCATCTGCAGTCCCTGCTTCCACAGCTCCCCTTTGCCCTCAGCACTCATCTCCTCCAGCCTTATCATACCCCTCTGAACACAAAGCATAGGGTTCTTTTTCACCGTTGGCTTCATGATGTAGTGACCCAAGAGAGGGGACTGAGAAAGGGCCTTTCTAGGTGCAGTCATGGAATGGTGACACACTCATATTTGGAAATTTATTTCATTGGAAAACTATGATTTGTTTTAAAATGTTGTATCACTGCCAACTGTATCCCTAGAGCTCCCAGTGTGTCTCAGGTTTCCAGATGCTGTCATTGTAATTGTATGAAGGAAACAGGTCACTGGGACACAGGTATGGGTATCGAGTCCATGTGTGCACATAACGTGTGCATGAGAGAGTTGGACAAAGACGTTTTCCCAGTGCTGTGGTGTATAAGGAAGGATCTATAGGGTGAATCAAGTAAAGTACAAACAGGGACAGGAGCCCTGGGTAAGAGGTGAGGAAGGACACAAGCCAAAACTCAAAATACAAAGGCTGGTGGCTGGTGACCCTGGTGAGCATCTCCAGGAGCTCAGAGCAGAAGACTGGCTGATCACATGAGTCCAACATCTTCTTAACGCTGTTGTAACCGGTAGCTGGAGATCTGCATATGGCCAGAACCTGCTGGGCTGCACTCCAGAGCTGTCTCAGTGTCCTTCATGTTTACAGATGTCTAGGATTAGTCTTCCTTTGTCCCCCTCAGAATCCATTCCCTGGATGAGGATCTCTTCCTGTGTAGACAAGTTCAGCAAAATCTGGGGTCATAAGAGTGTCCGAGGCTGAAGGCTGGATGGGATCCAGGTAGGGTGCATTCTCAGATCAACAGACTCTCAGAATGGCTTCAGTCCTTCTCATGTCACCTCAGTACTGGTGACAAGGTGACAACAATCCCAGGGGACTGAGGACCTGCTCAGGTGTTCTATAGGGTGTTTTATGTCTCAGTCCCTCCAGGAAACACAGCACTGTGTGGGCACTGAGGTCTCTGTTGTGTGTGATAGTTACCATCAGCTCCATCCTCACACTGGAGCTCCAGATGTTCTGTGGAGTCATGTATCTGATTTAGAGCCAGAGGTCAATCTGGAATCCCTGATGGCCTTCTACTTGCAAGAGTCAGTATTTTGTGGCTGTAGCTCTAAAAACTGAAACTCACACACCTTATCTGATCCAGTGTTACTACTGTTCCAAATCAGGTTATGGAGAGAGAGTTTCTGGTCTAGAATGTCTGACACCAACATAGCTGGGTCACCAAAGACCATGCCCAGGACCTTGAACTGAAGGACAGATAGTCACAGGAGAGTCACATTCTCTCACAAGTGAATTGAGGAGAAAGAATGGGCCACATATCTACCCATGGGTCCTCCCCTGATGCCAGAACCCTGTTGTCTGTCTGAGGAGTACTGGGAGGAGAAAGGTTCAGCCTGTGTGGAGATACTCCCAGAACTCTTCCTGTCCCCCTTCTAAGACAGAGATCCCCAGTCCTCTCTTATCACTTCCCTCACTCTGATCAGAGAAGATCCCTTTCTTCAGATTAGTCCCAGGGACCCAAAGGAAGGAGAGATTGAAGAGGGAAGAGGGTTGAGGAAGGGGGCTCCTAGAGATCTCAAATGTGGGCTGTAAGCACCTGAACCAGGCTGAGTTGAGTAACAGGTAAAGGGAGGGTTTACACCTTCCTCTGCTCTGGGAGGATCCTCATCTCAGAACATGACATGGACCACCCATTAGATCACAAGGACATGTGGTGATGGACTGTTCTGAAGAGGTGTCATCAGAGATGACTGGGGACCCACACAGCAACCTCTAACTGTACCGAGCACCACCTTCTCATGGAAAACATTCAGAAACCTGTACTTTTTTTCTGTTCTCTCTTTCTCTGCCTCTCTCTTTCTGTCTCTGGCTCTCTCACACACACATGGAGATGTGGGCTGAATCAGCTGTAATTAGCAAGAGTACTATAGCATTTCATACCATGAATGACACTGACTTCACTGGAAATGTGTCAACTGTCCTAAAATTTTCACTTATTCCATGAACTTTATCTATGGTCACTTACCTCCCTGTGGTAAGTTGTCATAAACTGATCATAAAAATGTGAGTGATTGGTTACCCATTTATTAATAGAACACACACTTAAATGTAGATTTTTGTGATTATCCAAGAATTTCCATTTGTGAAGTAATTCATTATTAGCATATATATATATATATATATATATATATATATATATATATATTTACCCACCCTATTTATAACAGAAGGGCACCTAGGGTATATTGCAATGTGTCTTTCTGAATTCTCAATGAAAAGGCTCCTCTCATGTACCCAATGAAAGAGAT
This sequence comes from Taxidea taxus jeffersonii, assembly GCA_003697995.1. Classification (NCBI taxonomy): domain Eukaryota; kingdom Metazoa; phylum Chordata; class Mammalia; order Carnivora; family Mustelidae; genus Taxidea; species Taxidea taxus. The sequence continues at coordinate 22,979 of ML109803.1, read as the reverse complement.
GTTCAAGAATTCACAGAAAGAGGTCTTATGTACAGAGATATACCTGCATACACAGAATAAGCAGGTAATATGTACAGATAATGAGGGAACAATTGAAAGAATTTGATCATTCTTGATGAGATAAATCTGACTTTTAAATGGAAATACTAGATGTTATACTCAACTAAAGAATCATTGAACATTGTATCAAAAAATAATGTACTACACCTTGGCTAATTGAATTTAAATCTTTAAAAAATAAATATTATAGACAAACTGAAATGAAGTAAAATAAAATTAATAAAACAAAACTGAAATACCAATAGTTTTACCTTCCAGATGCATGGAAGGATAGTTACCAAATAAATACTGTTCATATATAAAGAACACAGTGTGATGAGTAATGCAGGTCTCCAAGGACACAACCTCTCCTGTGCAGGATGGACATTGTTTCCTAACACAGGAGCCCTTGATAACCAGGGCTCCCCCCTCCCTGTGGAACCCCTGCAGTACTGAGGGGAGACAGAACTAGCTGTAGGCATGCAAAGTCTTGGGAAGAGGCCAGATGTGCATCCCCAGGGGGTGATGCTGGGTGAATCTTCACCATCTGTCAATGACCCCACACACTCAAGGACTACAGACATCGACATCCATAGTCATCCACTGACTCACTCCTAGGGATCTCTTCTGGAGCACAGGACACTGGTCTGCAGGGAGCTTTGGCAAATGATGTTCTCTGAAGCATTTCATTTAAAGACTTATTTATTTATTTATTTATTTTAGAGTGAGAGAGAGAGATACAAGTAGGGGGAGCATCAGGTAGAAGGAGAAACAGGCTTCCTGCTGAATAGGGAGTCTGATGCAGGGCTCCATCTGAGACCACAGGACCATGGTCTGAGCCAAAGACAGAAGCTTACTGATTGGGCTACAAAGGCATCCCTCTCTGAACTCCTTATTCCTTGAGCAGACTGTGTTCCTAGGAAAGCCTGACATATGGTGGTTGTTTTGATCAGCATTCCAAATGTAGGATATGAGAAAAATATAGTCCATACTTAAGAATGATTGCTATGTGAGTTGCTAAAAATGAGAATAATTTACATACTTATGTCTGAAAATCTATCCACAGTTTGTCATGATTTTTCCAGAGATATCAACTAAAGCAAATCAGATGTCATAACAACCACAAAATGGAAAAAAAACAGATCTTATTTACCAACAGATTATAAAGGAATATGTTTTAAATAGAAAAATTCTGGAATTATATGGTGCAGACTTCAACTGATTTGAATTGGGCAGGAACATCCCCTTGACAAGCAGTGTGCCCAGCTCCAGGTGTGAGCAAGATGCAGGTGGTCAGAGGAATTCTGTTATGAGGAATTTATTTTCTGTTTCTTCCTCACATGAGATTACCTGAACTTCAGATCAAGGCCTGCAGGTGGGAGTGGGAGTGAGCCAGGACTGGCCTGGAACTGCTCTGTGAAGAGACAAGCAGAATGGTCAGAAGCCAGCTGCAGATGGAGGTGCAGGGCTAAAGGAGGGGAGATACAACATCACAGAGACTCAAGATCACCCAGTAGTCCTGCCAACAGTGGTATCTTCTGAAACATGGATGCTCTGCTTCCTGCCATCTCATCCCAAGCTTTGTAGCCACCCTGGAGAAAGGGGAGCTGATGCAGGACCACTGTGTCCCTCTGTGCCTCCATTCCCTGAGAGAACTGTCCAGATGAAAGACTGTAAGGCCCACACTGAGCCTCTGCAGGATGAGGTTCTCTCCAGTATGATGAGGACCTTGTGTCTGGTTCAGTGCACTTTCCATCACGTTCACTAAGTGTGTTCATAAACAAAGGGACTGAGCTCATCCCAATGTTGCGTTCTTGTAAAAATTCCGTGATTTTCAACTGGCATGGGTGAAGTTTCATCATGTGTCCGATGAGAGTAAGCAAACCTCTGCAATACTGGAAATCTGATGAACAGTCTCCTGGGTCAGGACTGATCCTGTTTCCTGGGAGCCAGAGTTGGAAGTCATCCTGCATCAGAAATGGGTCCTCCCACTGTTCCAGTGGATGAACACCCCCCTTCTCCATTCCCAAGACCCAGGAATGGCTCCTTGTCCTTCCTGCCCTCATCCTCAGTCCCTGAATCCTCCATGTCATGGGAAATCTTATCCTCCTTTCCTACCTCACCTCCCACCCCTCATCAAGACTCCTAATGTACCGTGGACACCATCCACAGCCGCCATCCATTCTCTGTATTCATGCTCCCCTCCTACTCCTCATCAACAGTGCAGTCTCAGGACATCATCACAGCACATTCAGGGTTCCCTGTCAACCCCTCCAGTGCTGAGGCTCCACCCTACCAACCTCAACCCTCCTCACACTTCATTAACATCTTTTTGCATTGATATAAATGCATGTGTGTCTTCCTTCTCTTTCATGACATTTTCACCTACGTGGGGACACAGAATGTCCCTACAATTTTCAAACTCTATGTCAGAGCATCTTGCCTGGCAAATATTTGGTGTTCAGACTTTCCCTAATCTTTCCCTTCCCCTCTTCTAACTGTGAGAGAGGGAGGGACTGTCCATGCAAATGAGGTTCCAGCTCTCTGGGCCCTGACTGGCCCTGACTCAGGTTCCTCACCAGAGGATGCCAGAGGGAAGAGCAGGGAGTGTTGTTGTGTAGAACTATTGGGTGGGGAGTTCCCGGCTGTGAGCCCAGAGCAGAGGGCACAGGCAGGGCCATATGATAGGTCCCAGCTCTGATCACCTCTGATCCCTCAGAAAATGGACCTGAGCAGCTCTGTTGTCCAGGCCAGAAACACCCTTGCCTGACATGGTAACCAGAGCTCATCAGAGATCTCTGGCCTTCCCACTGCACTGACCACTGTCTGTTGCATTAGAGTCAGGCCAGGACTCCCCTTACTTATCCTCCCACCATCACAGGACAGACATTATCCTCTACTTAGACTCCTCAAAGTGAGTCTTTCCATGGCTCTCATGGGTCAGAACTCAAATGGTGTCACTGCACAAACTCCCCTTAGATCACGATGAAGTTCAGAACGGTGACAGCTCCCAAAGGACACATGGCCCCTTCTCTGTAGACCCCTTCTCTGCCCTTTCTTTTATGGGAATCCTCCATGGTTTCCAGTGGAAGCAGTGAGGATATGGAGTCTTCTCTCTAGGTTGTGGGAAGAAATCCTGGTGTGCCTACCTAGAAGGGTAACTCACTGAACATCTTTGTCATCGGTTACTATTTACACCTGTTTGAAACAACAGTTATCCACACACCATGGACAGTGATTCCCTCCTACTATCTGTTTTCCCAGCACAGATACTAGTCTGCAGAAACCCTGCCACATGAGTGTCTCTGACCTCAGATCACAAAGGGCAAGCCTGCAGAAGGTTCTAGGAGGACAGGAATGGCACTGCTTATGTGATAGAGATGGAATGACACATTTTATTTATTAGTAACCACTTTGCCAGCTGTGCACTTGAAATGGATAAAGGTTATTTTATCCAAATTTAACTCAGTCAGATTTCTTTTAAACTCAGGAACAATGACAAGGAGAAGTTGCAAGTAAAATGACTATTGTACTTTTATCAGATCTGTTTGGTGTGGATAGAAAGTGGCTGGAATTTAGGGTTGAAAACGTGGATGGAAAAATGATAGAAAACAAATGCCTTCTATTTTCAGTTGAATAGGAGTCAAGAAACTTATTTCTGAAATCATTTGATTTATTATTATTATTGTAGTCACGAGTTGTGTAACATGGGTCTGGTCCTTGCAGGTAAAAAGCTGATGTGGTGCCCAGTGAAATCCAAGAAGAAGCCATTCCTATGAGCTTCAGAGCCATATCAGAGATAGAATTACCAAACACAGACAGTGCCTCCAGGAAGGAAATATTTGGGATGAGACTGGACACAGGGGTGGGCATAACGACACTCCCCAAGCCTTTTGCTCAGCAAGTTCAGAACAGAGAAGTTATTCATTCAGCCGCCCATGACTAGAAGAAATTTCTATTACCCAAGATGAACCAAATCCAGAAGTGTCTGTCCAAGGGACCACATCTGAGTGGAGGAGAGTTCAGATAAGTGTCCCTGATGTCATAGCCCTGAGGACCTAGATTGGGACAGCAGAGTCTCAGCAGAGGTCCAGCCTCCTTGGAGATGTCACGGGGATGACTGAGGGAGTCACAGACCTGCTTCAAGAGCACAGGGGATTGTGTCCCACACCTGCAGGGGCCCTGAGTTCTAGGGGAATAGCACTGAGCCTGGGGTCTCACGTTCACAATGTGAAGGATTTATTTAGGCAGTGAGGACTGATGTGAGATCAAACTTTTACAACTCACTGAATCAGAAGTCCAGGTTTTCTCAAGCGACAGAAACAAGATGGAGAATATGAAAAGTTCCATACAGCTCTATTTTCTAGTCATTCTCCTCCCCAGTGATCGACCCTGGAGACTGGAAAACTACAGCACAAGCATTTCCATTTTTTTATGAAATCCTGATGTGGAGATGAAGTTCAGACCAAAGAGCCAGAGAAAAGAGTGTGTTTGTGGCCAGGGTTATTGTCAATGTTGGGGTCTCTGCTGGGTGGGGAGCCAACTTCTCCTCTATCTGCTGTTCCTCTGTTTGTGCTTTCTCTCCCTCTCTCTCTCTCTCTCTATCACTCTCTGACAAATAAATAAAATCTTTTAAAAAGTCAGAGAGGTTTTTTTACCCCTCAAGAGTAACACTGGAAGTTACAAGGCAAGGAAACATAACTTCTCTGAGGGAAAGTTATTTCCTAAAATTAAAACAAACAAACAAAAATAAATAAATGACCCCCATGCTCCAGGGTGTGAGCACATCACAGAAACTGGCCTCAGCTATTTGTCCACCATCTTGTCCCTCTGTAGCCTCTACCTGTGATGGTGCTGCCAGGTGTGGGACTTCAGGCTGCATTTACTCCTGGCCAAATGGAGGTGAGGTCTTTTGTCTCTGGCAGAATGCTGGCTGTTGGCATCCATGGGGAGGTGAGGCCTGGTTCAGCTGCAGGAGCTGGAGGAGCTCGGGCTAACTAGATGACCTGGTACCACCCCAAGGTCTCCAAGTACATCTCCCAGCATCTGCCATGATGTCTCCTTACCAAGTAGAACAGGGCCTCCAGCCCTTGGCACAGGAAGATGCCAAACTCTGGGCAGGAAGGATGTCTCCTCCAGGCTCTGCCATTAGGGGAGATATATAGCCCTTGGCTCAGCACCTGAGGTTTTCAAATCCAGTGAAAGCCCTTCCCAGTGTACCTCCTGGACCTTCCCAGGTAGGGAGGGGCAGAGGGGGTCCCAGCCCTCAGTGCACTCACATAGATGTTCAGGAATGCACCTGCAGACTCCTGCCTGTCCCTGGTGTCTGCACTGCATGTCCTTCCTCCACCACAACAGAGCCACCTCCATCTTTCATCCAACAGCTTGGGGATAGGGCTTGTCCTAGGGGTCTCTTTGAGCTCTCCTGACAGCCACCTCATTGCCTTCTCCACCACACCCTGGTCTGTCTCCCTGCTCTCCTCCCATTTCATTCAGATCCCAGAGGGATTGAAAGGAAGGATCTGGGTTCCCAGGATACATGGGCCAGAATAACCCAAGGGCATCCTGAATCTTTAAGTGAACAAGCCTGGAGCCCTTGGAGCCCTAGAGCTGTGAGGGGGAACAGGCCACTGCCAAAGCCATGGCCAGCCAATGAGCCCAAGTTCCATGGGCCCTTAACCCACCTCATGTCAGCCTGACCCAAGAGACCTCCTCTTTTCCTTGCTTGCTGTAGGAGGCAGCCCCCTGCTCACCCATCTTCACCAGAAATAATGCAAGTTCTTGGGCCAGGCTGGGGAAGAACTGTGTTTGAGGGAGGAACAGACTGGCTGACAAGGATCTTGCTATAATCGACATTAATGGAGGTGGCTGTAACTTACCTCAACCCAGGGGGAATACAACCACCTCGACAGACCAAAATATGGAGGGAACCTCAGGCCTGGCAGGCCCTGCATGCAGTCCTCAGTGGGCCCTACACCACGGCACCTGTAGCCAGCAGGGCCCAACCTCCTCAGTGCCACACTGTACCCTGGGTATCTGTCGGGTGGAAATGGGACAAGCAGGGCCCAGCCAAGCCTCAGATACAGCACCAGCCAGCAAGTCCAGTGTTACAAGTGGTCAGCACACACTCAGCATCTAGAGGAGGGAGGGCTGCCTCCTCTCCCCAGCTTCCCAAACCTCTGCATCCCCAGATGGGCTCTGGCCATGTTCTCCCAATCCCAAGACACATGTGAGTCCTCTGGGGATGCTGGCATATCCCAGAAATAGCTGAGGAGGGGGCAGAGGCCCCTTCCCATCCCAACCTGGAGCCCCAGGAAGGACAGCGCCCACCCCCAAATGTGAGATGCTCCATGTATTTGGAAGAAAGTAACCAGTTTCCAGAGAGCCAGAGAGAGAGAGAGAGAGAGAGAGAGAGCGAGAGCGAGCAGGAGATGCAGTTCAAGCTGAGAAAGAGTTCAGGAGCTCAAAGATTTCCCAAAGGGGAGGGGAAGCACAATCAAACCCCAGGGGGATGGATACCTCAGCAGTGACAGGAGGTAACTCTTTATGGAATAAGATGATAGAATTGGTTGTGGATGGATGTTCACTGGACATCATCAGGTTTGGAAGTAGACACAGTGCTTATTCCTGTCGATCTTCCCCAGACTTAGTGGGAATGTTCAGTTGGGCTTGATACCTCATCTGGCCTTGCCATCTGGGGATGTCCTGTGTTGTGTCACCTCAAATGCATAATCTGAGTATTTTTCTTCTGTCCAAGAATAATCTACCAACAGATATGTATGCCCCATGTGTCTCCAGGTTAAGTTTCCCACTGAAAATACTCTGAAGCCAAGGTCTCTGAGCTCAAGTGTATTCATCTCACTTCCTTCTTATCAGAGACACTTTAAGGAATGAAAACTGCTCCCACAGCCATGAGCTATAGCCCATTGAAAGTCAATCTCATCCTCAGGCTGTGGCGCAGGGATAAGCAGAAGCCTGGCATGGGCTGAGGCATCTTTGGAACCAGGGAAGCAGCTGCAGATCCCAGAGACCTGTTGACTCTGAGTAGCACTCAGCAGATGCTCGGGAGGGCTTCCTGGCAGCTACTGGAACAAGGATAAGGAAGAGGTCCCCACACTGAAGCCACAGCTTGGGGTGCATGTGAGTCCTCCTGATGATGCCAGAGATGCAGGGAGTGAGGGTGGCTGACTTAGTCAGTACAGGCTGGGACAGAGAACCGATAAGCACTTTTATGGGTGCTGGATCAGGGGCCAGATTAAATTTCCTCAGACCTCTAAGCTAGGGTGGCTGACATAATCTGTCAAGTTGTTCTGTGTCCTAGGGGCTAGCCATTCCTTGTGCAGTGAGAGAGTGTGAAGAAGTAAATATCCAGGCCATGGTGACACAACTTTGAGTCCCCACAAGGAGTTGGAATGCCCCAGGCCTCTTTTTCTCTCACACAGTTTATCACAGGACATGCTGTGCATGCACTTGGGGGCCATCCAGTGACTGTCCAGAGCTTCTTTGAGCTTTGGTGCTGGAGCTCAACTCACAGCACACAGTGAGAAGGATAGCAGCTGGCTCCAGGCTTCTGGAGATCCCTGGGAGGAAGCACCTGCTGAGACCACACCCAGGTCCCTGCTCAGAGGACTGAGAGGACACAGCTGCTGAGTCCCCATCAGGAAGCCCAGAATCCAGCCTCAAATCCCAGGGTCCTTTGCTTGAATTGTCCTCAGAGCCGCTGGGTAAAGATCTCAGAACTGTTCTGTAGCACCCCTTCTTGTCTCAGGGCAAACAACTCATCATAGCCTAAAGCCCTGAGAGCCCAGATGGATTTTGTTTGCTCAGTGTGGAGGCAGCCTGATCCCCATGATTTCAGCCCTGCCTACACCAAATCCCCACTGCCTCAGACCCCTCCTCTGCAAACTCTGTGTTCAGCGAATGTTCTCCAGTGAGTCCCAGTGATTTCATAGACTCATACATGCCCTTGTCTGGGCTTTGTATTAACAAAGAGGGAGAGGATTTTAACCTGAATCCAATTAATCAGAAATTGAAGGGTCACAACATCTCCACCTCTTATGAAAGCCACCCTCCTTCCACAAGCCTGTGCATGCTCAGGTATCTCCTGTGTTGATATGGATGAGAAGCCATCCTTGGAATAATGCTGGTCAAGGAGTCAAATGGGGAGAATGAGTGCAGGGTGAACATGGGCTCTTACCCACGGCAACAAGTAGCATGTGCTTCCTCTGAGGAGATTTTGCAGTCAGGGCAAGACAATGGGTGATGGAAAAGAGACTATAATCTGTCAGAGAAAGTAAGGACATCATGAGAAACAGCTATGCAGTCTGCACACACTACTGGCACAGAGACCCTTGTCCACACCCAATTAGGGCAAGCCTCAGCACAGCAATGGGTGTATTTATTAACAATAACTCACTGATCAACATCCCCATGATTGATACCAAGCCTAATTCTCAGAGTCAGGTTTGTGGGTAATTCAGGGCACCCCTACAAACCAACTGCCTGTTGAGGTCAGTATTATACACCTCTGGAGGCTTTCTGTGGTTATATTGAAAGCATCTCCAGGTGTCTCTCCCCCATGGGCCATATAGTCTCAGAGCAAAAACCATCGTCTCCCCCACATTTTGTGGCTGAGGATTGTGACCTCTCAAAATCACCAGTTCTCTCTTCCCACTGACCAGCTCAAGCTCATGGACCATCTGCCTTTATGTTTCCCAGGTATCTATCCATTGTGCTCCTGATATTCTTGATCTCTGTAGGTGTCCCTGGAGCTTGCTATGTGACTTTCAGAGTGAGAGGTGCCACCTCATAGGGAACCAGACAATCAGAGCATTTTGTCAGTGCACTAAGAGGTACTTAATGTCTTAGGCATATCAGAATTGACCTTTTGTCCCTGAGTGAGGTCCCTGGTTAAGACGCAATCTGAGTGCTCCACATTTCCATCACAGTCCTGCTGAAGATGCCATGGTCTCTGCTGGGGAGACAAAATATTTGCCAAATGTGTGCATAACCTCACTGAGGACTCAGATGAAAAGATACAGAGAGGGGCTGTGTCATGACTAGAACTGTCCAGGCCATGGAGATGCAGCCACCACTGTCCCCATTGTGGTTCTTGTATTCAGGATCATCACATTCATGTCAGGTATAGAAGGATGTGTGAATAGGAGCCCAAGGAGCCTGAGTGATGGTGGATCAGGTGGATGACATGTGCGTGTGTGTTTGCTTCAGATCTATCCCATGAGGAGATACCTTGGCTTAAGAGGAGAGAGTTGTTATGACCCCTCCTGCACCATTGCTGTCACCTGTGCAGAACCTGGGTACCATGCAGAGGGGACAGGCCCAGGAAAAGGTACAGACAACTCTGAGCTATTCACTCTAAGATCTACAGATTGGCTGTGACCCCCCACAGTCTCTTTCACTGTCACTCACATCCCTGAGCAAGGGGTCCTCATGCACATCCGATCCCCAACACCTGAAGAAACCCAACAACTCAAAGTCCATCAGGAGGGGGACACATGTGGACCTGTCTGAGAGTCACTCTCCTTCTGCCCTCTGCAGGGTGGGAATGGCTAGGCAGGGGAAGAATCACATGCACATTCTGACCTAGAATCTAATCTGGGCCAAGATTTGAGTCTGTGAAGACTTTTGGGTGTCCCTGAGGAAGAATTCACTCCCAGAGGAACTCAGTCTCAGCTCTTGGTTGTCTGTGTGAAGTTCCAGTAGGTCTGGTGCCTGGGAAAGAACCTCCAGTGCAGAGCACCATGTTTCCTCAGATGTGAGCAGACGTGCATGTACGGACACCTAGGCTGACAGATCTGGTAACCGGATGGCAGAGCCACTTCTTGTTGCATGTGAACCACACAACTCAGTGCCTTTCATGACAGGCTCAGGCAACAAACTAGGAAGGAACAAGAATTATTCTGGAACATGAGAGCTGCAGGTCCCAGAAAACAAGTGTCAGTGTCATACCTGTTTCCTGCTGATGACATTCTCCATGGTAGGAGCCTGCTGGTCAACCACAGTACAATTTGAAATGTATAACAGGCAGGTGAAAATAAATCAAATATTGAATTACTTTAACTGTGATAAGAAGGATCATGTGTACTTCACTCTCTTCAGAAATAATTACTAAAATGTAGTATAAAGACATGTTTGAAAATCCAATTTTAAATTACATAACTGACTATTTTAGATCTGTTTTCCATTAAAATCTTATTTTATTGATGAGTATTATTTGGTTCCACACATATAAGTTTAATATATTTCATTTTAATTGTGGTTTTAGGAATCAGGATGATTAATTCTCTAAAATAATTTGCTTAGTTAAGAAAAACCAATATGTGAAAATAATATATGGAGTTTAAATGTCAAGGCTTTGAATCAGCTGATGATACAAATGGATCAATGACATGAAAGACCACTAAGGTTATTGTTCAATTTTGTGGGCTTGTAGATGTAATGAAATAACTACAAGTTGAAGTTAACAGACATAGAAAGAATTATTTGTCTCCATAATGGCCTTCTGAATCTAAAAGAATCTCTCTTGGGAGCACCACCACCAAACATAAAGTAAAACACACCTACATTCTCACATAACATTGTCTATCCACACCTTGGCTTTATTCTAAAATTCAGCTGCTATGGAAGAGGCTGCTATATCATTTTTAATCTGCTCCCTCATTTTAAATGACATAGGCCAAATGGGACAGTAGACACAGAGACCCTCACATGAGCAGAGTGCCATGTGACAGTGACCCCGGTGGTGTGGTAGGTGCAGATTACTGTGGGGAAGACCGCTGAGCAAATCATTCTTCATGGGGAAGCAGAGACCTAGCAGGAGAGATGTCACACAGTAGAATGTGTATATGACCAGACATCTTAGAGGCACATGAGAATCATGTCAGACAAGAGGATTGTGTGTGGGCATGAGAAATCCATGGCAGGAAAATAAATGGGAAAATAAAGAAGGGACATGTCAGACATGCTGAGGAGGGGTTCCCATAGGACCCTTGTCTTCATGTATCTCTGAGTTGAAGGAAAGTTGGAATAAAATATGAGTCTTAGCTCTCAATTTGGAGACTGTGAAGAAGAAGGGGTGTGTCCCTGTGTGAAGATGGGACAACAGAAGCAGTAGGTAGAAGTGATAATCAATGAAATGTGTGGAGGACATTGGGCAGTGCCATCATGCTCGTGAAACCCTGTGATCACAGCTGAGGATCCAGCTCCTCCCAGGCAGGAAGGCTGCCATAAGTGCTCATCCTCTGCAAGGCCCTTAGGAGAGATTACCTTATACCCACAAAAATCCCAGGAGAACCTGATTGTGCCTAAGATCCCTGTGACTGGATCCTCTATAGAGAGGGAGAGTGGCAAGGAGAGTTCCCCAGAGCACTCTGGGATCCACGCAGAGCAGCACTATTCTAGCATTCATTCTCTCTAGTTCTGTTTCTAGTTCAGTTTCATACAATGTGCATGGTTGCTATTTGCCCTCCTCAATGCCTGTGTTTGAGAGCCCAGTTGATATCACACAAAGATTCCTACCCAATCACTTTGTGTCTGTTTAACAAAGATCCTTTGATACACTGGAGAAAAATATGCAATTTTATGTAGAATAAATTTGAAGATAAAGAGGACCCAAACTTAAAAGAAAAATGAATATTTAGAATGAATAATAGGCATATCTGAAAAAAAAAACAAACAAACTTGACAGCTTCTGTAAGTCGCCATAAAATACAGAAATAAATGACCAACATCATATATCTTAGAAATAGCAACAAAAACCATGAGTTTGAGAACTAATGAAATATATTTCATCAGGAATAAATTGGGGAGTTACAGTAATCAGCTAGGTTCTCTGACCTTGAAGGGAGCCCTGAGAAACTGTCACACACATTCTCAAGGCATCCTACCATAAATCAGAAAATCCTCTGCTATTGTGGAGGTCTGGAGACAGTGATGAACAAAAAGATCAGATAACTGGATGTTGGAGAAAAACCCAGGGCCCAGGAGCCCCTCAACAGCATTGGAAAGAATAGGCAGACTCCCCCACCAAACCCTAATGACTCTAGGGCAATGCTGGTTGTCCCAGGAGAGAACTGTCCTTGGGCTAGGCTTTGCATCTCTGAAGAACCATGCTGATGGGCACTGTCCACAGGGGGCTACAGGTGGGAGTCTGCCTGTTCTTTTTCCAACTTTGTTGGAATCCTGGGCCCTGGGTGAGCAGAAAACCAGAGGGGTCCCCAGGGAAAAAACAAACAAACAAACAAAAGATGGGATACAGCTTTCCCTGACATAAAGGAAGTTAATTAACCCCTTCCTCTTAGCTATTTCCTGTGATCTCTGTCAGAACAGCTCCACTTTCCCAGCACACATCATATAGGTCCTCCTCAGAAATGTCAGAATTAGGAAGAAATGGAAGAAACAGAAAAAAAATCAAAACCTTCACTTACTTGTGGAGCATAAGGAATAACATGGAGGATGTTAGGAGAAGGGAAGGAAAAGAGAATTGGGGGAAATCAGAGGGGGAGATGAACCATCAGAGACTGTAGATTCTGAGATACAAACTGAGAGTTTTATAGAGGAGGGGGTGAGGAGTAGGGTGAGCCTGGTGGTGGGCTAAGGAGGGCATGTATTGCGTACAGCATTGGATATGGTGCATAAACAATGAATCTTAGAACACTGAAAAAATAAAATTAAAACAAGACAAAACAAAACTTCATTAGTTAAGGATTTTAAGGGAACAAAGTGAATGCAAAAATTGACAGCCTCTCCCAAGCCAGGAAACAGTCTAGCCACATCAGAAACAGCAAATCAGTGAAATCCCTAATTCTGTTTCAGAGGAAATCAGGCCCTACAATCCTTACCCCAGACAAGGAGCTCATACCCTTTCCATTGTATCCCTCCTTTGGTGGCAGGTCCCTAGCCCCTTCCCCTTGTGGGACAGCCATTTCTTCTTCATTCTAATGTGAAAGTTTCTGCACTAGGAGGAGCTCAGCCTGCAGTAACAAAGCAGAGGATGCCTGCAGAGGCCTGTGTTCTTAGAGGCCTCCTGACCCACCTATGCCCACCTTTACATGGGATGGCAAAGCTTCCCTTCTGAATATTCATCCTAAATACTAAATAAAAAGTACCCACTCTCTCCTGCTCCCAGAGTCAGGCTTTGCAAGTTATCCCCTGTGATCTTCTAATTTCTGCATATACAGAATCCTTTGTGTGACTACACACCTGGCTCTGTCTCTAAATTTAACTCAGGATGGAGCGAAATCACATTAGTTCCACACGCAATAACTATGCATTCCTCTCCCTTCCTGTATATGTAACTTACAGAATTTAAATGTATAACTTATAACATATGATATGTATATGCAACATGTAACATGTACCGTACATGCGATACATTTATATATAATCTATAGTATTTTATATCATACCTGAAATCTATATTTATTAGATTACATATAATAAAATGATTTATGTAATAATTCAATATAACATATTGCACATATTTAATATATGCTTATATGCTTATATAGTATATATAAGTTTATACCAGGTAATATTTATTTTTAATTTATAATAAATACCATGTACATTTTTTTCTCCTTTTCCCCCTAACAAGGACTCAGATGCCTTGAATAGCACAGTCTGACAGGGCCCTGGAAGAAAAGCTGAAAGTTATAAGGTGACAGAAAAAACTAGGGCTGCATTTGGGAACAAAGCAGGGCAAATGCCTCCCGCACCCCAGCATCTTTTCCCTTCAGGCCTAAAAGGGACTCCTTGTCCATGAGGGAGGAGGTGATAGAGGAATCAGGACAGGACAGAGAAGTCCAGAGTTCTGCTGGCTGAGGGCACAGTGTTGGAATCCCTCCTCCCCTGCCCTCCCCAGGGGTCTCTTGCCCTAGACCCAGGTAGCATGGCAGGTGAGATTTTTTTCATGTTGCAAACTTTTCTGGTATTTGTGTGTCTGCCCTTGTCTGAACACCAGCCTGAGTAAGCCCTCCATGGGGTGAAGGAAAAGGCAGGAAGGAGGGATTAAGTCAGAGCTGAGCCCCCATGCAGCTGTGGGGTCACAGGGGCTGCAGTCACATTTCAGTGAAGACACTTCCTGCTAAGTGTGCAAGAATTCAGTGAAGACACTTCCTGTCAAGTGTGTAAGAATTCAGTGAAGACACTTCCTGCCAAGTGTACAAAAATTCTTAAGAGTATTTCCCTCCTTGTCTGGACCAGAAGCCAGTCCTCACAGGTCCGGCCCCACAGCGCCACCTGCTGGGCTGACACCAAGTACTCAACCCCTCCCACACCTCCCAGAGCTCCTAAAATGATGTCCAGACTTTTGCAATTAGATCTAGAATGCTGTCACTGCTAGGGCAGTAGAATGAAGAGTTACCCTCTGTGGCCTTCTGGATGACATTCCCCACCCCCAGGTCACTAATGACCTCTGGATGCCTACATACATGGTGTGTTGCACAGTGCTTATAATAGCAGGAATTTCAGGATTACCTTTAGAGTTTGGATGCCACTGGAGTTTGGAGTTTGCCTCTTTCAGGAGCTTGTACTCATAATCAGTCTCCCTTCACCTTAAACCAAGTAAAAGCCTTAATGTCTTCAGAGTACCAAGGTGATTCACAAATCATAGTAATTCTACATGAACCTGTCTTCCAGTTTGACCATTGTTGTTGTTGTGGGTTTAGATTCTCCTTTGAGGTCCCCTGAGCCTGCACTGCAAGGACGTATGATGCCAGTCTCTGCCATGAGAACAGAATGCTGCAAGGGAAGTGGTTCTTCTGCTCCTGCTGACTTCTCTGGATTCAAAGTTTCCTTGAAATTTAACCTTAACCTGACAGATGTGGATAACTCTCTCTCTCTCTCTCTCTCTCTTTACCAATTTATTTAGGAAAAAGATTAGTATACACAGCACATTACTATAAATGGAGCCCTTCTCTATTGAGGGGTTCTTCCTTCTCTCCTACACTGAAAACCCTCATGGGTTTCATGGAGGATGAGTGTCTAAAATCTGGGTCCAAAGATCAGAAATTTTCCCAAACCCTTCAATAAGCAGGGGGTGATCTGTAGACATCATGGGTTTAAAATGGGGGCAATAAGCTCATGGCAGCACAATTCTGAATGTAGACATGAATTTGGGGGTGTTGCTTGTACATTAACAATAATAAATCATCCACCAGATGGATGTAGGGTACTCTCACTTATTTAAATCTTTTTTAGTATTTTCAGCAATCCTTTGTACTTTTCAGTTCACACATTTCTTTTTCTTTCTTTCTTTCTTTCTTCTTTCTTTCTTTCTTTCTTTCTTTCTTTCTTTCTTTCTTTCTCTCTTTCTTTCTTTTTGCCTACACTGTTAAGTTTGCTCCTAAATGTTCCATTCTTTTTGAAGCTATCTTAACTGAAATTGCTTTTTTATACCCTCTTGGGAATATCACCTAGTTGTTATAGGTTATTTACTACATGAACTCCTGTAGGATATTCTCAACAGATACAGCTTAGAGGAGACAAAATAATTTGTTCCCTATTTTGGAAGGGTAGGAACAAGTAATGAAGTTGGAGGGAGTATGAGAGGGAAGCTCTGCCTCTATGAACATGAAGTGAGCCATCTCACAGGGTAGATTCTGAGCACAGGGTGAGTTTAAGAACTAAACTGAACCTGCACTGCCTCTAATTCTTATAGATAAAACAGAAAAGTATAAAGCTTTTTTTTTAATTGTCTAGTTTGTGAAACAACTCATTTATATGTTCTAGAACTTATGTAGTTATTTTTGAAACACATATTTTAGAAACACCACCTATTTTCTGATCAGTGCTGGTAAGGAATTAATAGAATGGATCAGGAAGGAGCCCCCTCTGTGCTCCTGATCCAGTGGTAATGTCAGGACTGAAAGGAGAGCTCTGCTTCAGCTCTCTGACTCTTAAGGGCGTGGTTGCTGGGAGAGGGCATGGGACCTCTCCTCACACAGCTCCTCTCTGCTGGTTGAGCAGTTCCCCACTCCCTACTCCAGCCTCCAGCACCCATCTGCCACCACCTTTCTCCTGGACCCAGATTCCTATTTCTTTAAGAAGGTCAGTGACATACAAAGGTAACCTCAAGTTTTGACACCAAACTTGGACAGTAGGATTACGTAACAATGGAGAAAATAATGTATTCCACCCCATTGATTCAATTTCACATTTACCATGGAACTGTGCAGTTAGAAGCCTGTAAAATTCTGATTATAAATTATCCACAGATAATTATACTCTCACTTTATTGATTCATATGTTCCATTACTGAGACATTTTCAGTTATGTATTTACAAGTGACACAATCTGCTAGGTATTTATCCTGTACAGTAAGACTCAGATACCCATTAATTTTATAATTTTCACATACAATATCACTATATTTACCAATATTAAAAATAAATACATATCAGTAGGATATGACATGCACATGACAAAAGTTCAGGGATGCTTGCCAGTGGGTAATTCACTGGGTTTGGTGATTATTTAAGTGAATCCTTAGGTAAGGAATTTGCCAAAGATCATCAGTCCTCCCCACGATGTGTGGGTCTGGCCCACCCCTCAAATCTCCATGTGAGGGAGGACCTGAATGAGGACACTCAGGGAGAAACATTGATCTTGACTAGAACATTGGTTCCCATGTGATGATGCATCTTCTCTGTATGGGGTAGTTGTCTATGACCAAACATATATTCCACATATGTGTCCCATCTCTGCTTCTGGTCATGGACAATGGTAGATATGAGAAGGGGGAGGTGGAAGCAGAAATAATGAACAGATTGTCACAAGGGATAGAGAGGGACGTGATCCAAGGAAAAGCTATGCCTCAGACTGTTCACAAAAGGGAAGAGAAGTTCCTTAAGGAATCCCCGATGAAGGTTGTATTTCCTCCCTATCCTGTGAGAATGACAGGTATAACTGAGTCAGTTACTCTTTTTGGAAGGATGTCAAAGTTTTGGGATGCCTTGGAGTGGGAAGAAGGTGAAATAATGATGATTAGAAATAGTGAAGAGCATTTGCGATGACATGGATGGAACTAGAGCGTATTATGCTTAGCGAAATAAGTCAACTGGAGAAAGACAACTATCACATGGTCTCTCTGATATGAGGAAGTGGAGATGCAACGGGGGTGGGGGTTAAGGTGGTAGGAAAAGAAAAAAATGAAACAAGATGGGATCGGGAGGGAGACAAACC
>ML109802.1:14389-46089 GCA_003697995.1 Taxidea taxus jeffersonii | reverse complement strand
TGTAGAGCTGATTTGGTGTTTGCAAATTCTTTCAGTTTTTGTTTGTCCTGGAAGCTTTTTATCTCTCCTCCTATTTTCAATGATATCCTAGCTGGATATAGTATTCTTGGCTGCATGTTTTTCTTCTTTAGTGCTCTGAATAGATCAGGCCAGTTCTTTCTGTCCCACCAGGTCTCTGTGGATAAGTCTGCTGCCAATCTAATATTTTTACCATTGTATGTTACAGACTTCTTGTCCCAGGCTGCTTTCAGGATTTTCTCTTTGTCGAGAAGACTTACAAATTTTACTACTATTTATAAGTCGCTAAGACTTACACATTTGATGGGGTGTGGACCTAATCTTACTGATTTTCAGGCGGGCTCTCTGTGCCTCCTGGATTTTGATGCTTGTTTTTGCAATATTAGGGACATTCTCTACAATAATTTTCTCCAATATAACTTCTGCTCCCCTCTCTCTTCCTTCTTCTTCTAGAATCCCAATTATTCTAATGTTGTTTCATCTTATGGTATCGCTTATCTCTCGAATTCTCCCTTTGTGGTCCAGTAGTTGTTTGTTTCTCTTTTGCTCAGCTTCTTTATTCTCTGTCGTTTGGTCTTCTATATCACTAATTCTTTCTTCTGCCTCATTTATCCTAGCAGTAAGAGCCTCTGTTTTGATTAATGATTTGATCATTAATAGCTTTTTAAATTTCAACTTGGTTAAATTTTAGTTCTTTTATTTCTCCAGAAAGGGCTTTTATTTCTCTGAACAGGGTTTCTCTACTATCTTCCATGCCTTTTTCAAGCCCAGCTAGAACCTTGAGAATTGTCATTCTGAACTTTAGATCTGACATTTTACCAATGTCCATATTGATTAGGTCCCTAGCCCTAGGTACTGATTCTTCTTCTTCTTCTTTTTTTTTTTTTTTTTTTGTGGTTATTTTTTCCGCCTTGTCATTTTGTTCAGATAAGAATATATGAAGGACCAAATAAAATACTAAAAGGGTGGCAAAGACCACAGGAAAATGTGCTTTAACCAAATCAGAAGAGACCCCAAATTGTGGGGGGAAGAACGGGGTTAGAAAGTTCAGGAAAAAGAAATTAAAAAAATAAAAAAGAAAAAATATTAAAAAGAAAATATGTATATTAGACTGGTAAATAGAACAGGGTCACCCACTTAATTTTGGGAGTATTTTGGTCTCTTGGAAGAAACTACCTCTCAAAATTTTAAAGAATTGAAAACATATATAAGGGTAAACACAATGAAGGGATGGAATGTAACTATAAAGATGAAAAAAAATTTTAAAGAAGGTTCTGAAAAAGGAGTTGATAAGATAAGTTGGTTAGAAGAATAAAGAAAAAGAAAGTGGAGAGAATTTGCTCAGGCTGAAGACTGGAACAATGCCCAGTGCTAGATTTAGGGTATATTTTGATCTATTAGAAGAAGTTGTATCCCAAATTTTTTTAGAAGAAAAAACCCTATGTTTATACAAAAAATAAAGTAAGATACAATGAAGGATAAAATATGACTATAATATGAGGGTTCAAAAGCGAAATAAGACAACTGGAGAAAGACAACTATCACATGATCTCCCTGATATGAGGAAGTGGAGATGCAACGGGGGTGGGAGTTAAGGTGGTAGGAAAAGAAAAAATGAAACAAGATGGGATCGGGAGGGAGACAAACCAAAAGAGACTCTTAATGTCATAAAACAAACTGAGGGAGGTGGGGGGGGAGGGGGGTTGGGAGATGGTGGTGGGGTTACATTATATGTTTAAATAAAGCTTAAATAAAGTTAAAAAAATGTTAAGAGAGGAAAGGGTAAAAAGTAAAAAAAAAATTTAGCAGAAGAAAAAAAATAAAATAAAAAAAAATTAACTTTGCAAAACTAAAGGATCATGGGGAGAAAGCCATGAATTCCAGGCTTTGCTTTCTCCTCCTCTGGAATTCCACTGTTTAGGCAGAGGCCTAACCCACTAAGCCACCCAGGTGCCCCACTCCCAATCCTTCTGTGATCCCACAGGACCTGAGGCCATGCTGTCCCCATGTGGGCTTCACCCCGGTTTAGCCTCTGGAGCGATGTCCCTCAGTGGAGCAGACTTTTAAAAGTCCTGATTTTGTGCTCCATTGCTCCACTGCTTGCTGGGAGCCGGCCCCTCCCCCCTCAGTCTATCTTCTTGTCACTTTGGATTCACTTCTCTGCTGGTCCTAATTATCAGAAAGTGGTCAACTTTCTGTTTCTAGAATTGTTGCTCTTCTTCTCTTTGATCTCCTGTTGGATTTGTAGATGTTTGGAATGGTTTGATAAGCTATCTAGCTGATCTCCTGCTACCTGATGTCCTCTCAGCCTGCTACTTCTCTGCCATCTTGACTCTTCCTCCCTCTACCAAACATTTAAAGAAGAATTAATACCTAGTCTCCTGATGCTGTTCCGAAAAATAGAAATAGAAGGAAAACTTCCAAACTCATTTTATAAGTCCAGCAATACCTTAATCCCAAAACCAGACAAAGACAAAAAGAAACTTGAGAGGAAGGGTGGGGGTCTTGGGGGGAAGGGAGGGAAAAAAAAAACAAGATGGGCTCAGGAGGGAGACAATCCATAAGAGACTCTTAATCTCACAAAACAAACTGAGGGTTGCCAGGGGGAGGGGGTAGAGAGAGGGTAGTGGGGTTATGGACATTGGGGGAGGTATGTGCTATGGTGAGTGCTGTGAAGTGTGTAAACCTGGCGATTCACAACCTGTACCCCTGGGGCTGATAATACATTATATGTTTATAAAAAAATTTTTTTAAAAGATAACTTATCAAGAACAAATACAAATCTTAAACATCTTCCCCACAATAAATAAATGATAGATAGATAGATAGATAGATAGATGATAAATGTATCTTTGGTAGAATTCCCTGGGAAGCTGTCTGGCCCTGGGCTCTTGTTTGTTGGGAGATTTTTGATAACTGCTTCAATCTCCTTACTGGGTATGGGTCTGTTCAGGTTTTCTATTTCTTCCTGGTTCAGTTGTGGTAGTTTATATGTCTCTAGGAATGCATCCATTTCTTCTAGATTTTCATATTTGCTGGTGTATTGTCGCTCATAATATTTTAAAAAGATTTTATTTATTTATTTGCCAGAGAGAGAGAGAGAGAGCACAGGCAAGGAGGCAGAGTGGCAAGCAGAGGCAGAGAGAGAAGCAGGGTCCCCACTGAGCAAGGAGCCTCATGTGAGACTTGATCCCAGGACCCTAGGATCATAACCCAAGCGAAGGCAGCCGCCCAACCCATGAGCCACCGAGGCGTCCCACCTAATATGTTCTTATAATTGTTTGTCTTTCTTTGGTGTTAGTTGTGATCTCTCCTCTTTCATTCACGATTTTATTAATTTGGGTCCTTTCTCTTTTCTTTTTGAGAAGTCTGGCCAGGGATTTATCAATCCTATTAATTATTTCAAAGAACAAGCTCCTAGTTTTGCTAATTTGTCCCACTATTCTTTTGGTTCCAATTTCATTGATTTTTTGCTCTGATCTTTATTATTTCTCTTCTCCTGCTGTGTTTAGGCTTCCTTTGCTGTTCTTTCTCCAGCTCCTTTAGGTGTAGGGTTAGGTTGTGTACTTGAGACCTTTCTTGCTTCTTGAGAAAGGCCTGTATTGCTATATACTTTCTTCTCAGGACCACCTTTGCTGTGTCCCAAAGATTTTGAACAGTTGTGTGTTCTTTTCTTTTTTTCTTTTTCTTTCCATTCATTCTTTAGTAGGATGTTCTTTAGCCTCCATGTATTTCAGTTCTTTCCAACGTTCCTCTGGTTGAGCTCTAGTTTCAAAGCATTGTGGTCTGAAAATATTCAGGGAATGATCCCAATCTTTTGATACTGGTTGAGACCTGATTTGTGATGTACAGATAGATGTGATCTATTCTGGAGAATATCCCATGGGTATTAGAGAAGAATGTGCATTCTGTTGCTTTGGGATGGAATGTTCTGAATATATCTGTGATGTCCATCTGGTCCAATGTGTCATTTAAAACCTTTATTTCCTTGTTGATCTTTTGCTTAGATGATCTGAATATTTCAGTGAGGGGGGTGTTAAAGTCCCCTACTCTTATTGTATTATTGTCGATGGGTTCCTTTGATTTTGTTATTAATTGGTTTATATAATTGGCTGCTCCCATGTTAGGGGCATAGATATTTAAAATTGTTAGATCTTCTTGTTGGACAGACCCTTTGAGTATGATATAGTGTCCTTTCTCATCTCTTATTATAGTCTTTGGCTTAAAATCTAATTGATCTGATATAAGGATTGCCACCCCAGCTTTCTTCTGATGTCCATTAGCATGGTAAATTGTTTTCCACCCCCTCACTTTCAATCTGGAGGTGTCTTTGGGTCTAAAATCAGTTTCTTGTAGACAGCATATTGATGGGTTTTGGTTTTTTATCCATTCTGATACCCTGTGTCTTTTGATTGGGACATTCACAGACCTGTACCCCTAAAGCAAATAATCCATTATATGTCATTTTTAAAATAAAATAAAATAAATAAATATTTACATGCAGAGTAACTATTAAGAGACATGAATTTAGTGCCATTGTATTGCCTGTAATATGTCTGTTACTTTAAATTGTCTCTGTTCCTTTCTGGTCTGTTACTTCTAGGCTCTCTCTTTGCTTAGAGAACCCCTTTCAAAATTTCCTGTAGGGCTCGTTTGGTGTTTGCAAATTCTTTTAGTTTTTGTTTATTTTGGATGCTTTTTATATCTCCTGTTTTCAGTGACAGCCTAGCTTTATATAGTATTCTTGGCAGCATATTTTTCAAATTTAGTGCTCTGAATATATCATGCCAGTCCTTTCTGGCCTGCAGGTCTCTGTGGATAGATCTGCTGCCAATCTAATATTTCTATTGTTGTATGTTACAGGCTTCTTGCCCTGAGTTGCTTTCAGGATTTTCTTTTTGTCACTGAGACTTGTAAGTTTTACTATTAGATGATGGGGTATGGGCCTATTTTTATTGATTTTGAGGGGAGTTCTCTGTGCCTCCTGAATTTTGATGTTTGTTTCCTTGGCTAAATTAGGGAAACTCATTGCTATAATTTGCTCCAATTACCTTCTGCCCCACCCCTCTTTCTTTTTCTTCTGGGATCCCAATTCTTCTAATATTGTTTCATCTCATGGTATCACTTATCTCTCAAATTCTCCCCATGTGGTCCAGTAGATGTTTATCTCTCTTTTTCTCAGCTTCTCTATTCTCCACCTTTTGGTCTTCTATATCACTAATTTTCTCTTCTGCCTCATTAATCCAAGCAGTAAGAGCCTCCATTTTTTTATTGCACCTCATTAGTAGCTTTTTTTTAAAATTTCAATTTGGTTAGATTTTAAGTTCTTTTATTTCTCCAGAAAGGGATTTTACTTCTCCAGAAAGGAATTCTCTAGTATTATTCTTGGTTTTTTCAAGCCCACCTAGCTCCTTGATAATCATCATTCTGAACTTTAGTTCTGACGTCTTACTAATGTCCATATTGATTAGATCCCTAGCTGCTAATACTGCCTCTTGTTCTTTTTTTTTTTTTGAGGTGAGTGTTTCTGCCTTGTCATTTTATCCAGATAAGAATAGATGAATAAGAGCACAAAATACTAAAAGGGTAGCAATGACCCCAGAAAAATATACACTAATCAAATTGGAAGAGATGCAAAACTGGGGGGGGGGGAATATATATGTATATGTATATGTACTAGACTGGTGAATAGAACAGAGCCACACAGTTGATTTTGGGTGTGCTTTAATCAGGTAGAAGAAACTGCCTCCCAAAACTTTAAAGAAAGAAAAACTTACATATATACATAAATAAGGATAAATATGATGAAGGGATGGAATATGACTGTAAGGATGAAAATTTTTTAAAGATTCTAAAAAAGGAATTGATAAGAAGTTGGTTGAAAAAGAAAAAAAAAGAAGAAGAAAGAATGTGATCTGGCTGGAGACTAGAAAAAAGCAATACCCTAGATTGAGGGTATATTTTGATCTGTTAGAAGAAACTGTATCCCAAATTTTTAAAGAAAGAAAAACCTATAGGTATACAAAAAATAAGGTTAAATACAATGAAGGGATACAATGTGACTCTAACAATGAAAATTTTAAAATATTTTTTAAAAGGTAGTGATAAGATAAAATAGTCTAAAAAGGTTAAAATAGGAAAGAGGAAAAATTTTTAAAAATAGAGTAAGAAAAAATAAAATTTAAAGATTTAACTTTGAAGGACTAAAGAATCATGGAAAAAGAGCCATGAATTCTATGTGTTGCATTCCCCTAGCTCTGGAGTCCCAGAGTCCTCATTCATTGGTGGACTTGGTCTTGGCTGGATATTCTTGCTAATCTTCTGGGGGAGGGGTCTGTTGCCCCGATTCTCAAATGTTTTTGCCTGAGGTGGAATTGCACTGCCCTTTCCAGGGGCCAGGATAAGCAACCTGTTTGGTTTTGGTCTCAGGAGCTTTTGTTCCCTGAATGCTTTCCATACAGGTTTGGAGAAAGGGAATGAAGATGGTGGCCTCCCAATCTTGGGCCCCATAGAAGCTGAGAGCTCAGGGCCCCACTCCTTAGTGCACCCTCAGAGAACAGCAATCAATCATTCTCATCTCCCTGGTCTCCCGCTACACTCTGGGCACACCCAGCCTGTGACCAAGCATTTCAACCTCTGGTGCATTGCCCCATTTGGAGTCTCCAAACCGAGCAGATTCCTGCTGCACTTCTCCTCCTGGAGCAAAAGGTGAGTCCCCTGGATCTGCCACTTGTGGTGTCCCTGCTTGAAGAACAGTGGCTCAGCTGTGGTTTGCATCATGGTTTAAGATAACCCTGAGCTGAGAGACCACTCCTTCGTTCTGTCTCTACACCAAGCTTCCCCTCTCTAATACCAGGGAGCTCTGTAACATTCAGACACCCCTGGACTTTTTGTGACCCCACGGGTCCTGAGACCACACTTTCCCTGTGAGAGTTCCAACCCCTGCTTAGCCTCTGGAGTGATGTCCCTCAGTGGAACAGACTTATAAAACTTCCGATTTTGTGCTCCACTGCTCTACCACTTGCCAAGAGTCACTCTCACCCCTGTCCCATGATCTAGGTTCCTGTATATCTCCTTGGAATCACTTCTCTACCTGTCCTACCTTCTACAAAGTGGTCGCTTTTCTCTTACTAGAATTACTGCTCTTCTCTTCAATCTCCTATTGAGTTTGTAGGTATACAGAATGGTTTGTTAACTATCTACCTGAGGGGTACCTGAGTGGCTCAGTTGGTTAACTCTAGCCTTCGGCTCAGGTCATGATCTCAGGGTCCTGGGATTGAGCCACACAACAGGCTCTCTGCTCAGCAGGGAGCCTGCTTCCCCCCCTCTCTCTCTGCTTGCCTCTCCACCGACTTGTGATCTCTGTCTTTCAAATAAATAAATAAAATCTTAGAGGGAAAAAAACCTATCTAGCTGAACTCCTGGAACCCAACAATATTTAGGTCTCCTACTTCTCCACCATCTTGCTCAAGAGACTGGGTCTTTTTTAAACTTTTTAATCCATTCCAATACCCTATGTCTTTTGATTGGAGCATTTAGTCTCTTCACATTCAGAGTGATTATTGATAAGTATGAATTTAGTGACAATGTATTACCTGTAAAGTTGTTGTTCCTGTAGACTGCATCTATTCCTTTTTTTTTTTTTCTTTCACTCTCTTTCCCACATGAAGGATCCTCCATCATATGTCTTGCAGGGCTGGTTGAGTGTTCATGAACTTCTTTTGTTTTTGCTTGTATTGGAAATTCTTTATCCCTCCCTCTGTTCTGAATTACAGAATTGCTGGATAAAGAATTCTTGTTTGCATATACTCCCCCTTTGGCACATTGATTATATCATGCCTCTTTCTTCCAGCCTGCCAGATTTTGTGGACAGGTCCCCTGCTAACCTTATGTGTCCACCCTTGTAGGTTAAGTGCCTTTTATCCCTAGTTGCTTTCAGAATTCTCTCTTTTCTTGTATTTGCAAGTTTCACATGCAAATATGAAATGTCTTGGTATTGACCTGTTTTTGTTGATCTTGGAGGTAGAGAACTACCTCTGTGCTTCTTGGACTTGAAAGACTGTTTCTTTCTCCAGATTAGGGAAATTCTCAGGTATAATTTGTTCAACTTCACCTTCTGCCTCTTTTTCATGCTCCTCTTTTCTGGGATTCCTGTGATATAGATATTATTGTCCTGTGTGGAATTGAGGAGCTCCCTAAGTACCCCTTCATGAGCTCATATTTTTCGTTCTCTCTTCTTTCCAGCTTCATTATTTTCCATGATTTTATCTTCCTTTTTTTTAGAGTATTTATTTGTTTATTTGACAGAGAGAAAGAGAGATCATAAGTAGGCAGAGAGGCAGGCAGAGAGAGAGGGGGAAGCAAGCTCCCTGCCGAGTAGAGAGCCCAATGTGGGGCTCAATCCCAGGGCCCTGAGATCATGACCTGAGCCGAAGGCAAAGGCTTAACCCATTGAGCCACCCAGGTGCCCCATCCACGATTTTATCTTCTATCTCACCCATTCACCTATTTGTTCCTCTGCTTCTTCCATCTTTGTTGTGATTACGTACAGTGGGTTTTGCATCTCACATATAGCATTTTTAAATTTCATCCTGACTAGGCTTTAGGTCTTCTATCTCTGCAACAAGGGTTTCTCTGGTACCTTCTTCTCCTTCTTTTTCTTCTTCTTCCAGATTGTATTTATTTATTTATTTATCTGTGAGAGAGGGCAAGCATAAACAGGGGGAGTGGCAGGCAGAGGGAGAAGCAGGCTCCCACTGACCAAAGAGCCCAATATGGACCCTGGGATCATGACATGAACTGATGGCAGATGCTTAACTGACCGAGTGACCCAAGTGTCCCTTTCTGCTGTTTTCTATGCTTCTTTCAGCTTGAAAGAAACTAGTATTCTAATGATTATTGCTTTAAATTCTTATTCAGATATATTGCTTATATCTGTTTTGAGAAAATCCCTAGCTGTGATTTCCTCTAGACCTTTCTTTTGGGGAGAATTCCTCTGCCTTGTCATTTTGTATGTTTTTTGCTCCTCAGATTAATGCTACATTAAGAAGTGTTATACACTGTCGAGGATATGGTGCCACAGGAAGTGCTTCTGGTGTAATCTCTGTGCACTATACCGTTTCATTTTGACTGCTCTTTCTCACAGATCAATCCTCTGCAGATTTGCACCTTGCTTGCAGTGGGGACTGTTTGGACTTTTAACTAGGTGTGCTTTGATTTGTTTGTTAAAATAAGTATGAAAAAAAGAAATAAATAAATAAAAGAAAAAAGTCTGATCCAAAAAAAGAGAACAGGAAAAAGAATGAAAACAAACAATCAAACAAGTAAAAACCTTTAAGCCTGTGTCCAAAGAAAAAGAAAAAGAAAAAAAGGAAGCATGATTTAAAAAAAAAAAAAAGGATTAAAGGAAACAAACAAACAAACAAAAAACCCAAACACTATAAGCCTGATTCCAAAAGGGAAAAAAAGAAAAAAAAGAAAATGAAAATAATAGAAAGAAAGCAAGCCTGGTCCTATTTCCACCAGAACTCTATTGAGGCTTTGTAGCACTCTATGATCAGCAGACTTGGTACATGAAGGGGGATTGCATTGATCTTCTAAGGGAGAGACCCACTGCGCTGTCTCATAGTCAGGTCTGCCCTAGTAAAGATGCTCTTCCCAGGAGTGGGGTAGCAAGGTTTTGTGTAAGCAGCTCCTACCAACACTGAGGGTGCTGTGTTACTTACTGAAGTCTAACCATTGGTGACAAGGGGGAAGTGGTGCCACCCCACATTCTCAACTGGGGGAGAGTATCTCTTGCCTACCACTGTTCAGGAAGCCCTCATACAAAAGCAAATAATCTCCATTTTGTGTCCCAGGCCTCCATCAGACCCCTGACCTCAACCCTTCTGTGCCCAGGGCCATTGGTACACCAGGCTCCACTGTTCTGCATTTAATCTCTGGTGTATGGCTAGGATTCAACACTCCAATTTTTTTTCATTCCTCATGTGATTTATTTTTTTATTTACTTACCTTTTTTTTCTTTGTTTCTTTGTTTGTTTTTCTTTTGGTTTGTTTTTAAATTTTTTAAAATTCAATTTAGTTTACATATACTGTATTATGAATTTCAAGGGTAATATTAGTGAATCATTCTTTTTTTTTAAATTTATTTATTTGGCAGACAGAGATCACAAGTAGGCAGAGAGGCAGGCGGAGAGAAGCAGGCTCCCTGCTGAGCAAAGAGCCCGATGCGGGGCTTGATCCCAGGACCCTGGGATCATGACCTGAGCTGAAGGCAGAGGCTTTAACCCACTGAGCCACCCAGGTGCCCCTGAATCATTCTTGTATATGACACCCAGGACTCATTACATCAAGATCCCTCCTTAATGCCCATCACCTAATTACCCCATCTTCCCACCCACCTCCCCTCAAGCAACCCTTAGTTTGTTCTCTGTAGTTAAGACTCTCTTATGGTTTGTCTCCCTCTCTGTTTTTATCATATTTTTCCTTTCCTTCTCCACATATGAGAGAAATCATACAGTATTTGTCTTTCTCTGACTGAATTATTTTGCTTAGTATAATAGTTCCATCCATGTCATTGTAAATGGCACGATTTCATTTCTTTCTGATGGATGAGTAATACATATATATATATATATATACATATATATATATATATTACATATATTTTTTCTTTATCCTTCCAGCTGTTGATCTGGGCTCTTTCCATATTTTCACTATTGTGGACATGTTGCTATAAACTTTGGGGTACATGTGCCCCTTCAAATCACTATGCTTGTATCCTTTGAATAAATACCTAGTAAAGGGTGGCTCTATTTTAACTTCTTGAGGAACCTCCGACCTTTTTCCAGAGTGGCTGTACTGCATTCCCACCAACAGTGTAAGAGGGATTCCCTTTCTCTGCACCCTTGCCTACATCTTTTGTTTCCTGAGTTGTTAATTATAGCCATTCTGACTGGTGTGAGGTGGTATCTCATTGTGGTTTTGATTTGTGTATCCCTAATGAAGAGTGATGTTGAGCATCTTTTCATGATCTCTTAGTCATTTTTATGTCTTTTTTGGAGAAATGCCTCCACATGTCTTCTGATCATTACTTGACTGGATTTCTTGTTTTGGGGGATGTTGAGTTTGATAAGCTCTTTATAGATTTTGGATAGTAGTGTTTCTTGGATATGTCCTTTCTGAATAACTTCTTCCATTCTATCTGTTGCATTTTAGTTTTGTTGTTTCCTTTACCGTGCAAAACTTTTTTATCCCAATGAAGTCCCAAGAGTTCATTTTTCCTTTTGCTTTCCTTGCCTTTAAAGGCGTGTCTAGGAAGACATTATTGTGGCTGAGGTCAAAGAGGTTGCTCCCTTTGTTCTCCTCTACAGTTTTGATAAATTCCTATCTCACATATAGGTCTTTCATCCATTTTAAGTTTATTATGGTATTATGGTATAAGGAAGTGGTCCAGTTTCATTGTTCTGCATGTGTCTGTCCAATTTACCTTTGCTGAAACCACTTGTTGAAGAGACTCTCTTTCTTCATTGGATATTCTTTTTTGCTTTGTCAAAGATTGGTTAGCCATAGAGTTGAGTGTCAAAACTCCAAATCTTGGGGTGCCTGGGTAGGTCAATAGATTAAGAGACTGCCTTTGGCTCAGGTCATGGTCCCAGGATTCTGGGATCAAGCCATGCATCAATCTCCCTGCTCAACACGGTGTTTGCTTTTCCCTCGGTCTCTGCTTCTCCCCTACCTCACCACAGCACTCCTCATGCATTCTCCCTCCCTCCCCCCCACCCCCCTCTCTCAAATAATTATTTAAAATCTTTAAAAACAGAACAAAAGAACTCCAAATCTTAAAGGACCCATCTCAGTGTGGACGTGCTCCCCTCCCCCTGAGGAGGGTCTTCCTATGCTGAGATTTCAGGATTTTTTTTAAACAGATTTTTTAAAAATCTGTTTTGTAGGATTGTTGTGGGAAAAAACACATAAAGTTCCTTGCTCACTATATAGAATATAATAAATGCTCACTAAATGCTATCTATTACCAGGCATTATGCACCCAATTCTGTAGAAGCAACTGAGGACCCAGGAAGGCAAATATGGAGTTACACCCAGAATTGCAACCCAGGCTGTCCTACTTCCAAGTTCTCTCCACAACTGCCCATCATGTGCTAGGTACTGATCCAAGAAAGGGAAGGAGTCAGGCTCCAGAGTTCCTGGGCCACCCCTGGGCCAGCAGGGGGTGGAAAGTAACCATAGAAATGAAGTAAAGTTGAGAGGCATGGGTAACGAGGAGCAAGAGGCACTTGGACTTCCTGGACATCCTCCTCTTTGCCCAAGTGAGTGTGGCAGGGGAGGCCTGAGGCTTTGCCCACAAGTGTGGAGGAGGAGGGCAAACTCAAACCCTGCCCTCTCTCTGTGTTTTCCCAGATGGAGAACAGGAACAGCCTTTCTGACAAGGACCTCCGTGCAGAAGTGGGCACCTTCATGTTTGAGGGCCATGACACCACAGCCAGCGGCATCTCCTGGATCCTCTATGCTTTGGCCACACACCCAGAGCATCAGCAGAAATGCCAGGAGGAGATCCAGAGCCTCCTGGGGGATGGTGCCTCCATTATCTGGTGAGTGCTCATGAGATAGGAGGCCCTGTCCCCTCAAGTAGAGAATTCCCTGGTTGCCAGGGCCTTGCCCGCCCTTCAGGACAGCTTGTTTTAGGGACCACCTGGACTAGACGCCCTACACCACCATGTGCATCAAGGAGGCACTGCAACTCTATCCACCTGTTCCAGGTGTTGGCAGAGAGCTCAGCAAGCCCATCAACTTCCCTGATGGACGCTCCTTACCCAAAGGTGTGAACTTCCCCACTCTCCCTCCATGAACACTTGGCAGGAATGCGTGGGAAGTCAGAAATCCACATGTTCTGGGCAGTTGGTGCATGTCTTTCAGAGTGATTTCTCCCTCAAGAAAACCAGTATTTCGTTTGTTGTTCAGATGCGGTATATGGTATGCTTCCCACAGAGTTTAATCCAAGAAATAAATACATGACAACCTCTGAATGTGGCTTTGGGTTTTGCCCTAATATTCTCATTCTTTGAGATATGAGTGCCTGAGAGACCATCAGATGGGGCAGGGGGGGATAGGCGGTCTTTCCTTATAGGGTCTAGGCTAATGAGAAAGATCAGAGAAGTCACCATCATGGCTCAGATGGTCCAGTCTCCAGGGAGCCCTCAGGATGATGGCAGAGAATGACTGATGACCAGATCTGAGATCCCTGCCATGCCTGGAAGCCACTGTTCGGCTCCCCTCTACTCTGAATCCCAGCCCTGCCACATTCTAACTGGGTGGTCAGAGGCAGGTTTCTCAGCCTCACTGAGGCTGAGGTACCTCATGGAACAATGGAGATATGAGCCTTCACTGGAGGGTTGTTGTGAGTATGGTGGTGTTCATTGATATTCCCCAAGGGCACTTGTACCAGGACAGGAGGAGGGGTGTCTGAGGCTTCTGACCTGCTATAGTTATGTGGGTTTCTGTAGATATGCCCTGTCATATTGAAGTGCTGGGAAAGAGGTGTGTGTCTCTGTGCAAATAAAGTTGGTAATCATTGAATGCCATGGAGACTTTGACCCATTGCTCTTTCCCAATCTCCAGCCACAATTCAGTGTCAGTGGGTGTTCCATAGCTCAGGGTACTCTTGTGAGTTCTTCATTTTATGAGTATGACTTTACAGAATTAGACTTTCTCACATGTAATTTCCAAGTGTTGTCGATGTCAAAGTCAGGATGGAATCAAAAGATTTCTTTTGCACACATTCTCAAACCAGGCTTTTCTACTCGACTCCCCATTCTGCCTCCACACTGCACCATTGACTACATTGCATGTGTTTCCATACCCAGCTTCCTGCATGCCTCAAATAATTCAGCCACAAACAGGAAAGGTTACTACAGTCTCTTAAGGGTTTCATAAAGTACTCAACCAATCTGTGTTGTTGCTATATTTTCACCAACCAAATGAATTATTGACTCTATGGTAATGGTCGTGTACACTTGACAATTTTCCCGGTTGCCCAAACATTACATATGATCTGGTCTCTACATACCTTAATATTACACTTAGAGTCCAGTCATCCAAATGGGCAAATATATAAAAATGAGGACATTACACAAAACAAACTGAGGGGGTCCAGGGGGGAAGGGAGAGGGTGGTGTGGTTATGGACATTGGGGAGGGTATGTGCTATGGTGAGTGCTGTGAAGTGTGTAAACCTGGTGATTCACAGACCTGTACCCCTGGGCTAATAATACATTATATGTTTATTTAAAAAAATTTTTAAAAATAAAAATAAAAATAAATGAGGACATTACATTGCTTTTGGGTGAAAATCCAATCTGTTGTATATATACAAAACATGGCATTTGAACGTTACCTGGTGTGTAAAATGTAAAGCACACATGAAGTGGCTGCTCAGTGGGATGACTATTGTCCAGTGTGGCTGCTTTGAAATCCTCCAGTGCTGCTGAAAGTGTCCCTCCTATAAATAGTAACTGCAGGAAACATTATAAGCAGTTACTTGAAAAATGTTTTTTTCCAAACACAGAAATTCGTCAATCCTTCACACACAGAGTGAACCCAATTTCACACATCTTTAAACAAATTGTGCTTCCAGATACTGGCTCCAGGATTTGTTTCTCCCTGGGATTGAGTCCTTCTTTCTAGACATTGGTGCAAGTCATGTGGCTGCCAGTAGAGACAGGAGAGTGGTAGACAGCTCAGTTCCTAGCTCAGAACTAATGGTTACTCTTATTTTATTCCATTCAGTGTGGGGTTTGTTGTTGTTGTTGTTGTTGTTGTTTTTTTTCAGTTCAAGAGACATCATTCATTTTAAGACTGCCTATTAAGCCTGTCTCTGTGTGCCAAGTCCTCTGCTATGAGATGTCATACTGCCTTTGCCTCCAGGAGTTCACAGTCAATAAATAAATGCCTCCACTCAAAGGTACTCCTTCCTTTCTTCCTTCCTTCCTTCCTTCCTTCCTTCCTTCCTTCCACTCATTTACTAATTGACCCCACTGTAGGAAGCTCCATGTTCCTGGCACTGTCCTATTCTGGAAAGCAATGTGTCCTTGAGTAAATTATTAGGGTGATGTTAGGGTCCAGGAATGAAGAGGCACAGTGGGCAGGGGTGGGGGTGAGGGCAGGTTGACATTACCCTTAGCCTTGAGCATTTGGCAGGCAGAGGTGGAGGGAGGGCATTCTCTGGGATCTTCTCAGCAGGAGCTGAGCTGGGAGGAGGAGGAGTTGAACAGATGACAAGTGAGTGAGCCAACAACCCAGAGAGGATTTTGATGTCAGCTGAGGAATGTGGACATGTTGTACCTGTGATGAAGGGCATAGAAGGCTCAGAGCTGGGCCGCGGCATCAGAAGAGGCAGGAGACAGAAAAGTCTGCATGGGTAGGTTGAGGGATGGCAGAAGAGACATTTCTGCAGTAGAATCGGAAGGCTACAGCAGCTGGGTGACTGAGGGGCCGAGGGGGAGACAGGAGTCTGGACCCAACCTGGCAGGCAGATGGTGCAGCAGGTTGAGCGTCACTAAGGCTCTGCCCCTGCAGAAGCTTCCCTGTCACCATTCTGACTTCCTTACCCAACTCTCCCTTGTCCTTTCTCAGGATCTGGACCCTTTTATGCCCTAGATGGTTAGGTCCCGAAGGATGGCCCAGCCCACCCCCTATGGTGCCCTGTCCTGCTCTCCACGTTGTGAAACCAGAAATGGCTTGTGCAGAGAGTAAACAACTTAATAATTAACTGTTTTAGTGATTGCTTGACTTGGCCCTGAGGCTCAAGGTGCTGACCTTCTTGTAACGGTATTTCAGGCCTGCTGAGAGCACAGATAGGAGTAGGAGCTAATCCTGGAAGAGTGTAGGCTTTGTCAAAGTCAAGGGGAGAGTGTGAAAGAAGCAAGGCGGGGTAGGTGTAGAGATGTGCGTGTGTCTTGAGGAAAAGGGATCCAGGCTGGGCCCATGCAGGAGGGCCCTGAATGTGCTATTCCTGGCAGGGGGTTTGAGGCAACTTCTCATATCCTTTTCCCTCCCTGACTCAGGAACTGCATCGGGAAGCAGTTTGCCATGAATGAGATGAAGGTGGCGGTGGCCCTGACCCTGCTCCGCTTTGAGCTGGCACCAGATCCTTTCAGGGTCCCTGTTCCCACTCCAAGAATTGTGTTGATGTCCAAGAATGGGATCCACCTGCATCTCAGGAAGCTCCTCTAAGGCTTGTAGGGACAAGGATGAGCCCCGAGGGCCTCTTGCTTGCCATCCTGTCTTCCTGTCAGTCTCTCCTGTCTGCTGTCTTCTGTCCACTTCCCGCTTTCACTCTGCCCACTGCCAGCCTCCTGCTCTCCTCCCCTTGTGCATCAAACGGTCTGCCCTTCTCTGTATCACCCTTCCCCAGACTTACTATTTACTTGTCTGTTACCTTTCTCCTACCCACCTGAATCTGGCTGCCCACTGAACTTAATACCTGCCTGTTTCCTAGCCTGCCTGTCTTCTGCATGTCTTTTTCTTTTTATGCCCATTTGACTGTCTCTATATTATTTTCCTCTGGTTGCTATAATAACCTATCACAGCCTAGTGTCTTAGAACAACACCAGTTTGTTCTCCTATATTTCTAGAGTTTGAAGTCTAAAATGGATTTTGCTGGACCACAGCCAAGATATTGGTGGTCACGCTACCACTAGTCTCTAAGAAAGAATCCCTTTCTCTGCCTGTTCCAGCATCAAGCTGAATTCTTTGTGATCTTTAGCTCCTGGAGCCTCCTCTTTTCAAATCCAGTAGCATCTTTCAATATCCTTCTGCTGCTGTCTTCATATCACCTTGTCTTCCATAAGGACTTTTGTGATTAGACAGGTGCACTCAGATAATACAGATGTATCTCAGCTTCCAGGATATGGACTCTGGGGAGTCATGATTCAGCCTGCTTAGTCTCTATGTGACTGCTGTTAGTCCATGTTCATAGCTCTCCCCTCTGTGTTACCTACATACCCATTTGTCGTCACATACCCTCCTCTACTTTTCTCTTCCCTCAAATAAATTTCTTAAATTGCATAGGGCATGTGCTTTCCCTTGGAGGAAGATAAATGGAAGAGAAAAGGGAGATGGGGAGGAAAGATGGAGGAGACAAGAAGGGAGATAATATCAGCTCTGTGATGCCAGCACTCCAGGAGGGCTGGATATGTCCCATTGTCTCAGGCCATGTAGTGGTTGGCTTTCCAAAAGGTACTAGGAGGAGTCCTTGTGGAGAAATGGATTGGCCAGTAGGAAAGAATATCAGACCCCAGTCAGCAAACTACTGATGGCACTCTCCCACAGGACACCTTCCCAGTCTCTTGCATCTCTCATCGACCACCCCTGCCCCATTATGTGATTGCTTAGGTACTGGTCCTCCTGACCCTGGGCCCTGTTCTCAGGCCCTTTTTGCCCTTCTCCACCAGTCTCTCTCAACCCAGATATTATTCTTTTGTTGCTTCTAAACACAGACTTTCCTCCTGTCCTACCCCCTGCCATTCTTAGCCCAGACCCTGGATGTCACAGACGGGCCTCCCTGAGACCTCTGCCTATGGTATAATTTCATGTTCTGCTTTCCTGAAGGGGCTTCTCCCCAGCTGGTGCTTGCATCCAGGACCTCCCTTTCAGTCCCTTGGCTTCCTAGGTCACTGGGCTAGTTCAGCCATGCTTTGAGAAGGGGCAGTGTAGATGTTTCATGTTTGAGCAGGGGCAGGAAAATAAGCTGGGAAAGTGCTAGACAGGAAGGCTGGCGGATTTCCCGGCACCAGGTGGTGCAGAAGGGCAAGGGCTAGCCAAGCTCAGAGAGTTCAAGGCAATGGGAACTTGAAATTCTGGATGGCCAGCCATGGATGGACACATGCTCTAACCACAGGATTATGTTGAGGGTAAAGAATGTGACCGAGAAGTGACCCTGTTGGCTCTAAGCAAAGGAAAAAACCTAGGGTGAGTTCACACTCATATACACGACTCCCATGACACATACATATGTAACTACATGTGTGTGCACCACTCACACACTCTACACTCTACCACACATGGGCACAACAAATGCCTGGGGTCGTAGGAGGCAACAAGGTATGTTTAACCAACTGAGCCACCCAGGTGCCCACAACAGGGTACATTTGGAGGGCTGGAAGGATTAAGTGGAGTTCATTTTTGGTGCCCACTAGTCGGCTGCCTTGGTCCTCCCCTTCCATGTGGAACCTCCCCCTTCTGTCAAGCTCTGGAGTTCTCAGCTCCATTTCGCACCAACATAAACTCTCAAAGAGACAGTCAATACACCTATGGAGTCTTGGTCAAAAGAGGTCAAAGTCAGAAGGCCTCAGTGCAAGCTATTTTCTAATGAGCGTCTTGGCAATTTCCTTCTTCTGACATTGAAGTAGGGTAAGTCCTGCCTCATAGGTCTCTTGACAATCCAGAGATGAGGGAAGTAACAAGTCTTAGACTTGGGTGCCACCCATGGGCTACAAATGGTTATGACCTCTGGTTCTGCCCTCAGATGATGACTATTGATATATACCTCTGCTTCTATGGAGAAAGGTCTATCCAAGGCCAGGACAGAGAGGGAAGTTGGTGGCATGGATGACACCCTGGCTGAGGCCTCTGCATCCCAGCCTCAGGTGGGCAAGGAGATCTGAGTCTTCACAGGGCTTTGCAGGAGTGAGCAGGTAGCCTATAGCCAACCTTCCCAGGCTGTGGCCTTCTTCTAAGAGGGGAAGCATCAATAGCAGGAAGGATGTGTCTCCAGATGGTACATCCCCAGGGCAACATATAGACATCCCCAAGTCCCAGGGCTAGAATTCCCCTCACTTATCACGCCCCTTAGTCTCCAGTGTCCTCCCTTTCACTGTTGTCTAATTCCTAGATTAGAACCACTAGTGGCCTTATACCTAGGACCCTAGAGGTACATGGGACCCTAGGCATCAGGCAGCTGCTGCAGGGAGTACTGAAGAAGATTCTCTAATTCACCACACGGCCCCAGCCTGAGGCTCTCCCCCAAAGTCACTCTTTGCACCTTTGTACCTCACCTGCCTCAAAGCTTGATTCAAGTACTGTGTCTTCCAGGAAACCCCCCTTAAATGCCACTTTGCCACCTTTCTCAGCAAAAGCCTGAACACTCAGAGCACCAGGTGACAATGGCATAGATGCTGCCAATGGCATGAATGCTAGAGAGAGCTGTCTCAAGAGGGGAAGAAGATATACCTGAGAAACCATATTCCATATTCCTTGATTTCAGTGGTGGTTACCTGGGAATTTGTTTTAGAAATTAATAGTCCTGTACATTTTTTGTTTGTGCAATCTTACCTTACGTCAGTTATATTACACACATGCACAGACAGTTAAGCAAAGCAATACATTTCAATGAAGGGCCAAGCCCCCAAAACCATCCTTCTTTCATGTGGAGTGGATGAGGGCCTGATCATAATCATAAAGCCCAAGACACAGCTTCCATTGTGTTCACTGGCGTGTAAGTTTCTGCTACGTTCTAGAAAGACTGCCAATTATGGGAGATAAAGGAAGATTCTAGAAGCAAGGAGGTGCTCACCATATGTTTGTTGAATGAATGGTTGAGCTCTAGAATACATGCGTATTAAGCATTTCCAGACACACGTGCTTGTATGGCACTGCCCTCCAGGTGATTTTTTACGTGGGTGCCTTCTCCCCATGTAAATTACAAGCCCCTCAAAGACAGAGAGTCACAGCCATTCTACAGTCTAGCCTGGGGAGGGCAGTGTCTGGGCTGTCTGGGACCCTCTTCTCAGCAAAGCTACTTCCCAGAGCCTGGACGCAGAGACTTCAGCCGGAGGTGGATGCCATTCTTGGAGCGCAGGATCAGCTGGGGCATCTTGATGGGGGGCCGCAAGGGGTCCAGGGCGAACTCAAAGCGGAGCAAGCAGAGGGCCGTGACCACCTTCATCTCATTCATGGCAAACTGCTGCCCAATGCAGTTCCTACAGTGAGTAGCATAAGGTGGCATCAGACTATGGGTTGTCCAGAGTGAGCAAATCCAGGGTTCTTAGTGGCCAAGAAAAAACAATAACTGTTTGTGGATAAATAATTGGCTGATTGGTTGATTGACTTGGGGCTTAGGAAACAGATCTTGGGAACACAGTGAGGACCCCAGACTGAGTAGATTCACACTGAGAATTCTGGTGTGGGGGCCTCTCTTGGAATAACTCAGCCAGCCCACCACTTGCCAGGGACATGAATATGCTAATGGCAAGAAGGTCCCTGGAACTTACCCTACTTTAGGGTCATCAAAAACCCAGTGGTGGCCCCCTTATCACAGAGTTCCCAAAATAATGCTTTCCCCACAAAACCCTCCATTCTCCCCTCCCATTCCTGGGGGCCTGGGGATTTTGGTCCTCTCCTTACCTGGGCCCAGCAGAGAAGGGCATGAAGGCGAAGGGGTGGCGTGTGGCCACATTCTCAGGGGAAAAGCGCAGTGGGTCAAAGACCTGAGAGGACAAGCCTTGCGTAAATACCTGCCAGGTCCTGGGGAGGGTGACCTCCATAGCCTCCCACCCCATCTGACCTCCAGACCCAAGGGTGTGGTACCTCAGGGTCAGGCCACACTGCGCTGTTCCTATGTAGGGCATAGATGTGCAGAGAGATCAGGCTGCCTGTGGGCAGAACAAATGCCTGGTAGC
This sequence comes from Taxidea taxus jeffersonii, assembly GCA_003697995.1. Classification (NCBI taxonomy): domain Eukaryota; kingdom Metazoa; phylum Chordata; class Mammalia; order Carnivora; family Mustelidae; genus Taxidea; species Taxidea taxus. The sequence goes on along the minus strand of ML109802.1, from coordinate 25,379 downwards.
TAGGTGGTCCTGAGAGAGCTTCAGCCACCTCCTCACAGGGCCAGACTCCCCTGGTATCCTTCTAACTGGACACCAGCCCCTGCCTGAGCACTGCCGTTGAGGGAGGGTTCATGACCACCCTCAAAACATCAAAGTGCTTTTGACCATCATCATATCTACTTCCTCTAGCCTCAGCACTGGACACAGCACCTAACACAGACATTTGTGGAATGGGGAGAGAAAAAAGGAGGACTGAACCTACCACACTGTGAGGTAGGACAGGCACGGTCTATTACAATACTTTGTGCTTTCAAATAACTGAAAGGAAGTTACTATTCCTGACATTATGCTATTAATAGTAACATCCACCATTCATTGGGTGCATGTCGCATGCCAGATACAGAGTTAAACCTCCTTACAAAGCTACCACATACAGTTGTTTATGTTGTGCACTGAACATCATCCTAGTCTATGTGAATGTTGCCTCCTGAAGTTGTTCAGGTCACAACCTACATGGCGGTACATGACAGCCCTGATGAATATTGTCTCTTTAATCCTGAAAAAAACCTTGTCAAGCAAATACTCTTCTTGTCCCCATTTCATAAAAGAGGAAATAGAGGCTCGAGGTAGAAGGATTTACCTATACATTGTAGAACCAGTATTGGGACCAAGACCAAACACAGAGCCTGAGCTTTTCCCCACTTGTGCTAAGATTTGACCAAAAGCACAGAGACTGTCAGAGAAACATCCACAAGGGCTCCAGTTCCACCCCCAAGTCCACTCCAACTCACCTGCAGGTAGGGAGCGGCCATCCACAAAGTTGACAGGCTTGCTGAGCTGGCGGTACACCTGGGGCACGGGTGGGTAGAGGCGGAAGCTTTCCTTGATGCACATGGTCAAGTAGGTCATCTTCCCCAGATCATCCCTGCCATCAATACAAGACCTTTCTGGAGATGGGAAGCAAGGGGCTTCCATGGGAAGGCAGGCTCCAGCCCTACCTTCCCCTCTTACTCACCATCACACATCCAATAATGAGAGGGACAAGTGCTTCAAGTGCCCAGACCAGATTAGACATGGGGTAGCCACTCGGATCCAGGTTATGGTTCCTGGCTCTTTTCTTCATCTCTCCCTCATCTCTACTGCTAGGAAGAGAACCACAGGACCCTAGAGCTGTATGTGCACCCAGCCATCAAGACAAAGTCACTCCTGTGTCGTAAGGCCCCACAGAAGCCGCACAAGGGACAATTTAAGTTCTGCTTAGTTTCCCCTGTGAAACTAAGGTGGAAAAAAACAGGGGATGATATACACTGGTTGAATGAAGTTATAAGTGCATGAATAATAACAAGCTCAGGTAAAAATCAAAAATATGTTTCTTTTTTCTCCTTTGCCACAGGAAATCTTAGTCCAAAATGTTGCCCAATCATGACTATTGCACAGCACTTTATTACAGAGTCCCAAACCCTAAGGCTTTTCCACCTAGTCTTCAATTTTTCTTTTTTTTATATATACTTGACTTATTAAAACTGGGAACTTGTATTCATCAAAATACACTTTAGAGGGGCACCTGGGTGGCTCAGTCAGTTATACGTTGCCTTTGGCTCAGGTCATGATCCTAGGGACCAAGGATCGAGTCCTGCGTTGGGCTCCCTGCTCAGCGGGGAGCCTGCTTCTCCCTCTCCCTGTGCCTCTCCTGCACCCTGTGCACTAGCTCTCTCTCTCTCTCTCTCTCTCACCCTGTGCACTAGCTCGCTCTCTCTCTCTCTCCCAAAAATAAATAAATAAAATCTTTTTAAAAAAAGACACTTTAAGGGAGATGAAATGGGAGGTCACAACCTGGGAGAAGAGATTTTCAATGAGCATTAACAAAGTATTATATACCAGTACTCATTCTTTCCTTTGTGTTTTACTATAGTATTGAATAAGCATCCTTGAAGTTGCTGCAACTTCTAGATGAAATCAAGTAAAAATAACATAAATAAATATTTTAACTCCCTGCCTCCAAGCCGTGTTCCTGTTGTTACCTAACCTGGAAGGCCCATTTCTCTCTTCCTTTGCTGATCTGAGATTCACCCCTCCTTGGAAAGCCAGCTCAAGCCCCACGCTGTCTGATTCCTCTGCCGTCCACACAGGGCTTATCAGTCTTACTCCAGTCTGAGGTTTTCTCTAGATTTTTGCCTATGTGAGTTTGTCTTTCTAAAAACATCCAAGCCACTGCCTTCGGCTCAGGTCATGATCCCAGGGTCATGGGATCGAGCCCCACATCAAGCTCTCTGCTCTGCGGAAAGCCTGCTTCCTCCTCTCTCTCTCTGCCTCTCTGCCTACTTGTGGTCTCTGTCTATCAAATAAATAAATAAAATATTTAAAAATACCCCAAGGGCAGCACCTTGGCTCCTCCCAGCCCTGGCAGTTGGTGGGAGGTCTCCAACATCTGGCCAATAAAAATGGGTGATGGAGATGTCAGGCATCAGATGCTGAAATAGGTCAGTCTCCCTCAGGTGAATTCAAAGTCTCTCCCATCGACTGAGCATTTTCTGTGCTGTGTTGTATACCGAACCTGATGCTGGAGGTAACACAGGAGCCAGAGAGAAAGCTGATGTGTGTGACAGGAGGCCAAGGCCTGAGGGGAGGAGGTAGAGAAAGAGCGGCCTGCGGAAGAGCCCCAGAGATCACGCACACTGCCAAGAATGGTCAGCATCAGTCAGTGTCATGTCAATGAGTTCAAGTTTGAACCAAGAAACAGAGAACAATCAAAAGATTTTTTTAAGTGATGGAGTTACTCCTTTTCTTCTTCACCAGATGAGTCTAGAGGTGGCATTCAAAGGCAGGTGGGCTGGAGCGGGGTTCAGTTCCCCAGGTATCCCAGTTGTATTCATGCCCAGTTCCCTCCTTTCTCTCTCCCAGAGCCTGCTGTTCCATCTAGCAACCTAGACGGGTAGTCAGGTTCTGCCAGCAGAGGGAGTCAGCATACAAAAAGGTCACAGATCACGGGCAAAGAGATCAGGGAAGGTTTCCTGGAGTAGGAGGCATCCAAGCTGTGCCTCAGAGGACAGATAGGAATCAGGGGGAGTTGCCTAGATTCCTATCTATGAGTTGTCAATGGGAGGCTGACACACGAAAGGAGCTCCACTGTGGGAGAATGAGCTCAGGGTTGTATCCGCAGAGCTCCCCCTCAAAAGCCACAGCACTGTAGGGAACAGGACACTGCCACCACCTACACCTTGTTCCCAGGATGGCTCTGTGTCACCCGAAGATGACACTGGGCAGCATAGATGCAGGGCATCCCTGGGACAGGGAAGCAGAACAGACTGGGCTCACCCACAGCCTTGCTCACCACTGTAAGGAGTCCCGGTCTCCAAGGATCTCGCAGACCTCCTCACGACAACGATGCTGGTGCTCAGGGTACAGGGCCATGCAGTAGAGAAACCAGCAGATGCCACTGGTGGTGGTGTCATGGCCTTCGAACATGAATGTGTCCACCTCAGCCCGGAGATCTGCGTCTGACAACTTGATCCCATTTTCATCCTGATTTGGGGAAGGCATGATGGGACAGCCCAAGGCATTGGAGATAGGTACCAAGACCTCATAATAGTTGTCAAATGAAGGTCCAAGGGAGGGAATGAATTCTCCTTTACAGACTGGGGCTTGAGACCTTCCCCAGAATCCTATCTGTCCTCCCAGGCACAGCTTAATGCCTCCTACTCCAGGAAACCTTCCCTGACCCTTCTGTCGCAGTAGACCTTACCCAGCCCTCACTGTCAATTCTGCTAAGAAAGTCACCTGGCAGAGGAGAGATCTTTGTCAACTCCACCTCCTGTCTTCTCCACTAGACTGTAAATATCTGGAGGGCAAGGCCAAGTCTTTCTCATCTTCTGCATGGAAACTAACCCAGGTTAGGGGTTAGTGAGTTTGGAGGGTGGATGAATAAAGGAATGAATGAATGGATGAATGAATGAATGGATGGATGGATGGATATTTAAGATTCTAAGGTTCTTCGGTATTAGAAGTCTAGAATTGATGGGCACCTGAGTGGTTCAATGGGTTGAGCACCCGACTTGATTTTGGCTCTGGTCATGATCTCAGGGTGGTGAGATGGAATCTGCATCTGGCTCTGCACTGAGCATGGAACCTGCTTAGGATATTCTTTCTCTCCCTCTCCCTCTACCCCTAGTCCCCACCTCCTCACCCTCTCTAATTAAAAAAAAAATCTAGAATTGGTCTTTAGGACTTCTAGAACATGACCTGACCTCCCTACATCTCTCCCCAGTGCCGCAGCCAAGCACAACCGGCACCTTATCATCTCTGAGCCTTTGTTGATGCGCATCAGAAGACAAGGAACAGTTCCTATTTGCTGGGGGAAAAGGAGGGAAATGCTCAACAGCCCCTGCTGCTGTCCAGTGAGCTCTGTCCCAGGAAAATGGTCTGTAAACCCGTCTGGGACAAGTTCTCAGGTGGGGATAGCCAACTGTGTTCTCACTCACCTGAGCCCCCAGAAGAATGTCCAGGAAGTCCAGGTGCCTCCGAGTCTGGATTTTCTCCTGCTCCTTCTCATCCTTCAGGGCTGCTTTTCGTTCCCTGATGACCTGGTCTGGGTAAGGAGCACAGAGTGTCATTCCCTGGGGACTCATCCTCTACCCAAAGGGGGATGGAGGTCCTGCAATGGCAGAAGTCCAGAGAGGCCTAAAGGGGCTAGGCTAGATCCTGGGCTTCCTGTGTGCAGACCCTGCAGGAAAGGCCCACCTGTGTGGTTGTGGGCCATCTGGCAGGCCCGCAGGAAGCGGCGGCCATGTGGGGTGAGCCAGTAGATGAAGTCGTTATGGTACTGGAAGGACTCAATGCGCTGCTGCATCAGCAGAGTGAGGTCGCTGACGGCCGAGTAGTAGCTACTGTCCCTACACGGCAGAAGAGTAGGGAGGAGCGCTGAGACCCTGACCCATGGCAGAGCCTGGGGCTCTCCACTCCAGAATCCAGCCCCAACCACAGGGCTTCCCGCCCTTCCTCTCCCTGCCATTAAGCCTCTCCACTAAAGGCAGAATCTGTCTCCCCACCACGGGCAAGGCCCAGCTCCCCCTACCCCCTGCCAAAGCTAGGGCTCCCTAGGGCAGGACCCCATGTCCTCTCAGACCAGGGCCCTGGAGTCCTGCCAACTCTCTCCTCTGAGCTGGCCTGGGTAGCGACGGTGGTCAGCCCCAAGTACCCTCCGACCTGTGGTCCAGACCGCTGTCTCCTTTGCCAAAGGTGCACTTCATGAGTGAGTTGAGTGCCATGTGGCCCACGTCAGAGAAGATGTCAAAGCTCTTATCCTCACGAGCCTTTTCCTCCCACTTGTCCTGGAGCCCAGAGGTGGAGGATAACATCAGGGAGTCAGCTGGACACTCAACTCTGCCCTCGAAGACCCACAGCCTGGCCTCTCCTCCATGCCCAAGTCCCTGGCCCAGCCTCCATCCCGCTGGAATGTGGGGGTAAGGGCTTCAGGCTGGGGTGGGATCAGGAGGTGGACCCATGCAGCACACACAGACACTACTTGGGTAGCCAGGCAGGCTACCCAAGGTAAGAAGAGGGCTGAGGGGTGGGGAATCGCCCCAGCATAGCCTGTGCATGGTCAGGCCTGCAGTGAGGCTGGGGAGCAGTTTTCTGCAAGGGGAAAACTAGTCTGGGTAATTTCTGGGGATTATCCAGCCCTGAGACTCAGAGCCTGACCCATGACCTTTGGCATCCCCTCAGAGATGAGTTGCTAATGACATTATTTAAGCTGCAGCCGCAGCCTCCAGGAGCCTGGCCCTGGGAGCTCACCAGCATAGTGTGCGTGGAGTTGGCAAACACAGCCACGTAGGGTTTCAGCACATCATGGTGGAAGCCAGGTGTGAGCAGCTTGCGGTGCTGATACCACTTGGGCCCCTGGAGCACCAATAGGCCTTTCCCTGGGGAAGAGAGGGCAGAGGGAAAGTTGGTCAATGCACACAATCCTGCCCCACCCGGGCAGCCTGGGACCTCCACCCCAGTGCTCTTGCCCAGCCACATGTCCCAGCCCAGCTCTGCCTTCCAGCCACCCAGTTGTGCAGCCTCTAGTGACATCAGCCTTGGCCCTACCACCACTCCCCTCCCCAGGCTTTTGCCTGGCCCACACCACCAATGAGTCTCCTGGTATCCCACTTCAGAAAGCTCTTTCTCATTCCAGAAAGCTCTTCCTCATACTCACATATTTTCCAGAGCCCTTGCTCTGCCTTTCCAGGGAAAAAGACATACCCAGAAGGAGAAGGTACCTGAGCCCCACTTCCCCAGCCAACTGGGAGCTCTCTTGCCTCTTCCCCTGTCTCCCCACTTGGCAGCTAAGGTTAGGAGGGGCACTTAGGGGCCAGGTGGTCCACATGAGATAACAGACTGAGTAGGCACTGGGCAGAGAGGGATGGGACAAGGAAGGATCCTGGTAATGCAGCACCAAGGGTGGGAAAGGCAGGTGTCCACTCACCTATCCACTGGAGGAAAAAGTCATACACATCTGCAGCCTTAGGATCTGCAAGAGAAAGAGAAAATCGGGTCATGCAGAAACTAGCAGATGCTAAGAGGAGCGTTATTGATCAATAGGATCAATGGACCTCAACTACCCAAACTTAAGGTGCAGACCCCAAGATCCTCCCCACTTGGAGCCCTGAGCTCTCTGCTCTCAGGAAACCCCACCCTCTCCCGGGAGTCCTCACCCCCTCGGCTGTACACAGCTTTGGCATAGTCGGGCTCATAGATGTTCAGGAAGCCAAGGAACTGTCCAAGCCAGAGTGGGTGGGCATAAGGGAACTGGTGGGCCCAGGATACCACTTTGTCCAGGCTCCCCATCTGCTGTATCTGAAATGGTGACAGAAGGCCAGGATACTCAGGAACACACTGTCACTTCCTCCCTGGGCAAGGAAGGCAGAGGGCTGCCCAGACAGTCGCTAGGAGCATCCTTCCCTCGTCCTGCATCCCTCTCCCTGCCAGTCACGTCCTGTCACAGTCGGTTCCCTCCCCAGCCCGAGACAACACTGTAAGTCTGAGCCACCCTCTTGCTGTACCTGGGTGACCTTAACAACCCCAAGCTGGCTAACCTGCTTCCATCTGGTTCCTATCATCAGCCCTCTATCTATGCTGCTCCAAGAAAGAGATTTCTATTGGCATTAAAGCTGTTTTCACGAGAGTGATAACCCCAGCTTGCTGTGCAATGCAGAAATCTGCTCAATTCTACCCCTGTTATGTCATTTGACACGCTTTTCTGAGCCCTACTATGTGCTGGGCACTGTCTAGACATCTCAGGGCATGAGATGGACTGCGTCTTACACTTTCATTCCATGGGCAGACCGATTAGACTCAACTAAACAATTAAGGAGTGTGAATACACCCAGTAGTAAGTGCAAAGAAGGAAGCAGACATGCTGCTGTGAGAGAGACTAGCAGGGAGTGTCTACTTAGAGAGGGAGATCGGAGATGGCCCCTGGTTGGAGAGGACATTCAAGGGGAAACTGGGAGGATGACAAGCAGCTAGCAGTGCAAAGAGCAAGGGACAGCATTCCCGGTAGAGCAAACAGCAAGCACAAATGTTCTGGGGCAGGAAAAAGTAGTGATGTCTTCCAGGAGCTGCCACCGGGTGGGAACGGTGGCCTGAGATGAGATTGGAGATCATCCAGCGGGTGGTGTGTGCTCTTTGGGGGGTTTCTAGCCACATCTACTCCCCCAGCGGTGTTTTCTGTAAATGGAGTACACAATAAATTATTTTCTAAAACCGGCTTTTTTCATTTAATGTGTCTTGTCCTTCTTTTCAAACTAGTGCCTTTAACTGCCCCTCCATATTTTTAATTACTTTAATTGCATAGTATTCTACTGCAGGGATGACCATTATTTATTTATCCATTTCCCCCTATTCCAAGGGGAATATCTTTCAGAGATATGCTTAAAACCCGCCCATGGCCTGCCTGCCCGTGGGCCTCAGAATAAGGCTTGAGTTCTGGAGTTTGTGAGGAGGTAGAGTCATGGCTGATCATAGAGCTGGGATGTGAACCTGGGAGCGTTGACTTCACAGCCTGCAATCTTTGGAGCTTGGAAGATCTGCATTTGAATATTGATTTCTTCTATTTTTTAGACGCATGAACTTGGGCAAGATCTTTAGGCTCTCTGAATCTTACTCTTCTCATTTGTAAAATGGGGATGATAACTTACCTTATAGGATTATGTTGACATTAATTAAATCACACAGGGTGTGTGTTACTAGTTGAGGTTCACATGGCATTTAAAGCCCTTCACTGGTGTATTGTATGGAAAGACTTGGCACTGGATCCTTTACAAGGTAACCCTTGAATCATAGTTCCCTCCCCTTTAAGTTTACCTTTTCCCAACATCTTCCTTCTCCCTACATTTCCTGTCATATCCTATTCCCAAATGCCCCAAACTGCACTAAAGAATTTGCTCCAAACTTGCCCTAAGATCTTCCACCTAAGTAAAGGATTAGCCTAACCTTGTCCCAAGTCACATGGGAAACTGAGCTTGCATTACACACCCCCATCTCTGTTCCCCTGGAAAGCTGGTAAGTGTATGTGTCCTTCTCTGTTAGTGTCCAGTCCACTTTCTGGGGACACCTGGGCTCCCACCAACCAGGGAAGTCCTGGGATTTCCCAGATCTTCCCCCCTCCAGGATGGACATACGTAGGTGCCCATGGATGCTCTAGTCTCAGCCCTCCCTCATCCTACCTTGTGGGCACTGCCCCTCCCCATAAGATTGGGTAGCACTCAGTGTGTGCATGGGCCCCCACTAGAGTCAAGGACCACAAAGCTGTATATTCAAAGTTAGAGGGTTAGGAACAACTACCAGGAAGAACCAACAACAATTGATACGCAGCATCTCTGAAATAACCATAAAAAAATCAATTTTAAAAAATGGACTCATTTACATAAACTCTATGGGGTAAAGCAGAGGGCCATTGGGAGACTAGAGATAGGGGATCTAATGTGTAATGCTCCAAGGAGTAGACAGGTGATTTCCCCCAATCCTAATGACAAATAGGTGATTTCATTCTCCATCCTCCCTTTCAGAGACAATTGTACTACTACACAGGTACATGTGAGTACATGTAAACAAGCATGAACACAACTCAGAAGGGACCCCTGGCCCAGGAGAAGGAGCAGGGGGACTTTGGGTGAGAATGTCTCCATGGCTCTCCTAGCCACCACATATTGGCTAAGAAGTGATGGTGGGTCTTGCCCAAAGTCACACAACACTCAAGTCCAGGTCTTTCAGTTCCAAAGCCTTTGCAATGCCCCCAACACCCCCCTATCTTCAGCACCAGGAGGAGTTCCAGCCCCAGGAATGACCAGGTTGAGGGGAGAACATGGAAGCATGGACACCTGAGAAGGCAGGAGGGCATGGACCTAAGAAGCGTCCAAGTCCACAAGAATGTAGACATTGGTCCTCACCCCGTATGAGTGGTTCTGCTGCCCTGAGTTGGATCTCCCAGAGATTCATTCATGCATTCAGTAAATGGGCATAGAGTACTCACTGTCAGTGCCAGACCTGATGCTAGCTCCTGGGGGAACCACAGTGTACCAGACAAAGCCCTGCCTTCCCCAAGCTCACATTTCATATGGGAGAAACGAACTAAGAATCAAATACATCAGCAATATAATTTCTGGTAGCAATAACTCTAAAAAAAATAAAGCAAGATAAGGGGCAGAGCTGCTACTGCAGACAGGGAGTAGAGAGGGTCAGGGAAGGCCTCTCTTAGGGGATATTTGAGCAGAGATCAGCAGAAACACCTTCTAGAAGGCCCTGTAGCCACTGTTTGCTTCTCAAAAGCTGCTCTTTCCTCAACTCTCCCCTCTACCCCTCTGCTCTTTGCTCCCAGCAAATTAACCTTGCTCTACTTCACAGAGGAAACAGAAGCCATCAGATAAGAGGCCCCTAAAAGTCAACCATCAGACCTGAAGAACCACTTGCCTTGCACCTAGCCTCCCCACCTTCCCTCCTGTTCCAGCAGAGGATTTGCCCAGGGCCTGTCCAAGGTTAGTCCCTTTGGATTCCAGCCTTCTCCTCAGGCACCTCGCCCATCAGTCAGTCCCTCTCTCTCCCACACCACAGACCCCCTCCTCTCTACTGGCTCCTTTCCATCTGCATTTAAAACATTCTCAAGTCTCTCTCACTTACTAAATGAAATAAAACCTCCCTTGGTTCTGCCTCCTTTCTAGCTAACACACCATGTTCCTCCTCCTTTCATAACTTCTCAAAAGAACTGTCTCACTGTATCACTTCCTCCTTGCCCCCACCTCTCCCACACTGGTCTTGCTAATGTGACCAACACCCACCTGGCGGGTGAGCCCAGAGGCTTTCCACTGGCTGTGACATAGTCGAGTCCCCCCTCTTTTAGAACTCGGTCCTAGGTGCCTTCCCACCTCTTTGACACAGCTGTTCCTCATCCATTATTTGTAAATCAAAGACTGAGTCTCCCCCAGATCCAGCCCTGGGCCTCTTCTTATGCTGCACCTTCTCCCTGGAGGCTCTTACTGACTCCCATGGCTTCCTTTGCCATCTCCTTGAGACTGTTTCCAAAACTGACAGCACGTTCCAGTTTGTTTTTCTCCTGAGCTTCGGAAATATGACCAACCATCTGCTGGACCCCTCGGCATGGCACCCTCCAGGGCCCTCAGACCCAGCCTTTTCAAACATAAACACAATATGTCTTCCCCCCAAATCTACCCCTCCTCACATACCTAGGAATGGAACCACCATTCACCCTGATGCCAGCCAGAAACATGGAATGGAGTTTTCCCCATGATGTAGGGCAGCACCAAAGGGGATGCCATGTGGAGACTGCCTCTCTCCCCTGCATCTCTCCCCTGCAGGTCCACCAAGAGACTTTCATACTGGAATCAACAAACCAGAACTAAGAGAGCCAGATATAGCAATTCCTGGGAAAGTCTCCAAATCCAGAACCCAAGGGTCCTGTGCCCAAACACACAAGTGCTGCCAGGCCTGAGCCTTTTCTTCTTGGGTCTCAGAG
>ML109802.1:0-14289 GCA_003697995.1 Taxidea taxus jeffersonii | reverse complement strand
TGGCTCAACGAGTCCTTTTCTCTCTTTTGGTGATTTTTCTAAATTCTGCTCTGATCATCTGTGTTGATACCACAGTTTAACAAAGTTCCCAGGGCTCTCCTGTGCCTCATTTTTCCTAGCGCATGCAGGGACTTCACTGACACCCTTACATCTCTGCCTCTCCCATGCCCACAATGCCAGGACAGCCTCCCTCACTTCTTACTCCTTCCTTTCTCACTGTTCACTCCACTAACATCTCCTTGGATGGCGTCCTCAGCCCTGTCCAGCTCTGCCCACCTCCTATTTGGCTTCTGCCAACCTAGCCACCATCCCAAAGCCAATGTGATATTTCTACCACACAAATCTGAGCTTGCCACTCCCTGGCTTGAATCCCTTCAAAGGTTTCCCATTGCACTCAGAATAAAGCCTCTTGACATGGCCTACAAGATCTTATGTGATCTGCCCCACTTTCGTCCAGCTTTGTCCTTTCCATCCTATGCTCCCTCTCACCATTCCAGAAGTATAGAGCTATGAGCACAGGCACGCACTAGACCTTAAGAAAGAAATATTTGTTGAACAAATTAAATTCCTACACACTTGACGCTCTTTCCAGCCCGGCCACTATGCCTCCGCACAGGTAGTGTCCTCCACCCTTCCTTCCTTCCTTACTCCATGAATTGCTGCAGCCAGATCTTTCGGGCTCACCTCAGCATCCCTTACCTGAGCCCATAGGTCTGGAACACCTGGAACACCTGTGCTGTGTTATCCACCTCTCTTACAGACTGGGTCATTCTAGGGCTGGCTCTAGTCTTATGCATTATCCTCTGCCCTCAGTAGAAGGCCAGACCCAAGGTTGTTGATCAGCTAGTTGCTTGAGAAAAGACAAACTTAATCTGTCTCCCAAAGACTGGGTTGATTTTGGTGGAAGAAAGAGGATGAAGGAAGCAAATGCCTCAGTGTTTTGCAAAAAGAATCCCTCTACAGGGATTTAACACCTGACATCCACCTGGCAGTTTACAAAGTACCTATCTATACTCTATCTTTTTCAATCCTCTTCTAAACCAACAAGGTAAAAATGCTTATCTTTGTATTATTGAGGAGGAAAAGGAAGCACAGAGCAGAAGCATAGTGAGGGTCCATCAATGTCTACTGAATAGAAATGAGCCAGACCCCTGGACTGCAAGCCATGCTCCTCACTCCACAACACAAGGTCAAGGGAACTGTCCCAGGGATGAGCAGGGCCAGGCAAGAGGCCTATGCAGTCTCAGGATATCATCTTTCCTGGGCTTGGAGCTGGCATTCTCTACTCCTCCCCTGACAACAGTCCAGATTCTCAGGCCCCTCCCAACCTCAGGCCAACAACATGGGTAGGCACCTACTATGTGCAAAGTCCTCTCTGGGCCCCCAAGTAGAAGGGAGACCCGGGAAGAATAAGACATTACCTCACCTCATGGGCACACATTCTGAGAATTGAGGAGGGTGATAGGTAGATGCTTCCAGGGCCCTGAGACCTCAACCAGATAAGAAGGGAGAAGTTAATCCTGATGGACAGCTCTGCCCCACCCTCCCATACCTTCCCCATCACCCTTCCTTTCCTATTCCCACCGTCACTAGGCTAGGAATCAAACTTGCAGTCACTTTGTAAAGACAGATCATGTCCTGCATGAAAAGGTGTGAATCCTGTGCCCAGCCTTGACTCAATTCTTGAGCTACTATGTGGACATAAGCAGATACCTTGCCTTTTCTGAACCTCATCTTTGTTTGGAAAAACAAACCCTGCCCCTACACTCCCCATTTCTCAGGCTCAGGTGTGGATCTGACAGAGCAGAGGTAACAAAGCCTGGAGGAATGTAGAGGTGTCAGGCCCACTGTGGTTCCCCAGGAAACCTTTGTAGGTCCAAGGACAACCTCCCCTCCAGCCCTTGCCTGCTCTTCTTGGTGCCAAGGCTCTCTAGATTCTTGTATTGGAGCCAGGGAGCCAGAGTTAAGCTGTGTTCCAAGCCCTCTATACACTCTTAAGGTAGGGGGGAAGGGCATTTGTGGGAAGGAGGGTAGCCAGCTCTGTCATGAGTAGGAAAGCAAGGTCCCTGTCCTAGAGAAGCCCGTGGGCTGAGGAGAAGCCTAGCTTTGGTGGAGGCAAGTAGTAGTGGAGGGATGTGAGAGGCAAGGGATTGAAGATCTCCCTAAATGCCTCTCACACTCTCATTAGGGTCAGATCTCAACCTTCCCATGACCCTCTTCTGTACTTAGCAAAGCCTCTCCTGAACCCTGCCTGGTCTCTCCACTTGTCTTCTCCTTCACTGCCTCCTCTATCAAGACCCCTCCCTACTTCCCAATGTTCACTGTTTGTTCATTCAGTGATCCCCACTCTGTGCTAGGCTTTGAGCTGGACCCTGAGGGTACAGGGATAATTTAGAGTAGATCTCCATCCTCCAGAGGTCATGGTCTAGTAGGCAGGATGAATAAGTAAACAGAAGATGACAACCCAATGGGACAAATACTGATATACAGAGCATGGGGCTGATGCAAGATCCTGGTTAGGCATCCCGTCCAACCTAGAGCAGGAAAGACCCTGGTGTCTGCTTTCCCCTCTAGACAGTAGGCTCCTTGAGAGCAAGACCTGGGTCTGATTCAACTCCCTAACCCATCTTTTCCTTTCCAGGGTTTCTCCAGGATGCATGTAGGTTATTAAGTCATCCAGAGAGGGTAGTTATTTGTAGGGGCAAGGCTAAGCCTGGGAAGTTCTCTCCTGGAGGTCAAGCTCATTCCCAGCATCAATCATGGAAGAGAGGTAAACCCCAAGACAGTGAAAGGGAAAGGGTATTCAGGGGTAGGAACCTTAGTCTCTGGCATTTATACCTGGGTTCCCAAACCTAGATGCACAGCAAAACACTTGGAGAGGTTTTTTTTATTCCTCCCGCCCCCAGACAACTTGGAGAGGTTTTAAACTCAGATTCCTATCCTAGATATATAAACAACTCCTACAACTCAACAACAACAACAAAAACAAAGGCCAAACAAACCAAAAATGATCCAATTTGAAAATGGGCAGAGGACCTAAACAGACATTTTTCCAAAGAAGATATACAGATAACCAATAGGCACATGAAAAGATGCTCAACATCACTCATCCTCAGGGAAATACAAATCAAAATCACAATGAGAAATCATCTCACACCTATCAGAACGGTTATTACTAACAGAGAGGAAATAATAAGTCTTGTCAAGGATGTAGAGAAAAGGGAACCCTCGTGCACAGCTGGTGGGAATGTATGTTAGTACGGACACTATGGGAAACAGTATGGAGACTCCTCAAAAAATGAAAAATAGAAGTACCATGCAATTTAGTAATTCCACTTCTGGATATTTACCCAAGGAAAATGAAAACACTAATTCAAAAAGATACATGACCTCAATGTTTATTGCAGCATCATTTACAATAGCTAAGATATAGAAGCAACCCAAGTGTCAATCAATAGATGAATGAATAAAGAAGATGTGTTCTATATACACAGGGGAATCTTACTGAGCCATAAAAAAGAATGAAATCTTACCATTCATGACAGCAATGGATGAGCCTAGAGGGTATTACACTAAAAGAAATGGGTCAGATAGAGAAAAGCAAATATCATATGTTTTCACTATGACTTCACCATATGAAATCTACAAGACAAAACAAACAACAACAAAAAGAGAAACTGACCCACAAACATAGAGAACAAACTGGTGGTTTTTAGAGGGAAGGGGAGTGGAGGAATGGGCAAAATAGGTGAGAAGGATTAAGAGGTACAAATTTCCAGTTATAAAATAAATCAGTCATGGGAATGAAAAGTACAGCATAGAGAATATACACAATAATATGTAATAACTTTGTATGGTGACAGATGATAACTACACTTAGCTCTAAAAAATTTTTGTTTTCACTTAATGAAGGAAATTCTGCCATATGCAACAACATAGATAAACCTGGAGGGAAAAAATGTTTCATTAAAATAAATAAATACATTTAGATCACTAGTTCCAATATGTTAATTAGAATCTCCTGGGACTGGGGACCAAGGATTCCAGTTGATTCCAGTGCAGGTATCCCTTGCCTTATGTTCAGAAAACTCTTGTCTAGATCCCATGAAGGCAGAGAGCTAGAGGTGTTTCTGACAAGGGATGTTAAGGTGGTCCCTAGCATCCCAAGATGACAGGAAGTTGAGCCAGGATCTGAACCCAAGAAGATGCCATGACACTGAGCCAGCCCAGAGACATGGCAAAAAGAACCCCACCTTTGTGAGCACCAACCACTTAGATGCTCCAAGGAGGGCTCTCAGGTAACAGCACTCATCTCTGCCTTCACTTTTATTTTCTTAAAATGGAAATCTTTATACCACACAGAACAATGAAGATGTTGCTTAAGCTCTAAACAAGATAACCTAGTTCTACTGGACTGTTGGGGATGGGGTGGGGGGTGTTCCTGATGTTATCACAAGGCCTTTAACAGAACTTTGTCTGGATCTTGAGCCTGAGGAGGATGAGGAGTCTGTGGGCTATAACTGCTTCCTCTCCCAGGGCCAGCTCAGAAGGCAGGAGTGAATGAGGAGATCCAGTGGGAAAGCTGAATGGAAACTGTGGCTCCCAGAACATCATCCCCCATCCAAGCATAGGGACCCCCTCCATGGCCCCAGGGGGGATTAGGCCAGATTCTATCAAGAAAAAAAGGATGTTTTCTTTCTCCAACCCCTCCTCCCTACATACCTCCTGGGCATGCCCGAAGAGCCAGTGGGTGGGGGGCCCTGGGAAACTGTCCATAGCCCTGGCCAGCATCTGCCTCCTCAGCAGCAGACGGATGAGCTTGAGAAAGCCTAAGATCAAGATCAGTCCAGCAGCCCACAGGCCCAGACGGGAGAGACTCAAGGAGAGCAAGACAGAAACCATGGCTGGAGTTGCAACCACCAAGGCTCTGGTCTGCTTCCTGCTGCCCCGAGTTCCTTTATATTGCAGCCCGGGCACCCTGCCAGCCCCCACCCCCTGCTACACCCTGCATCCAGTAACAAGCCAGGCTGGGCTGAACTCCAAAGGGCAGAGATAGCAGCGGCAAAAGTCATAGGCAACAGAGAGACAGCCTGGCTGACTCCTCGCAAAACTTGACTGAAGAGGAACCAAGTGGTGGGGATCAGAGAAATCAGGCAACAGGTCTGCTTCCTTGGTTCCTTGGAGGAGAAAGCAAAAGGCAATTCTGGGGGTAATCATCAGCATAATAATATCTACCTTTTTACACAAGCACCTTATGTGTCTCAGGAATTTCCTGTCCACTATCTCATTTAACCCAAACAAAAGATGTCATAGCTACTCACTCTTTATACCCATTTTCCAGATAATGAAATTGAGGCTAAGCTTCCTTCTGCTTTCTTACAAGAAAGCTTCCACTGTCCTCTTCAATATGGACCTCTGGGAGGGTTTACATTTATGCCCAAATCATAATGCTTTGAGTCTTTTTTTTGTGAGGCATCTTCAGGCACAAAGTTCTAGCCCCAGAAAGGAAATCCTAGATCAGGAAAAAGTCAGCTCCACCCCCAATATCTTAGTACAAGCTTAACTCTTAGGAACATAGAATATTACTTTCAGGGCAAGGAGAAGAGATCATCAAATCTAAGTACTCCTTATCTATGGAGCAAGCCACTTGGGACCAGGAGGGGCAGGAAATTGTCCAAGGTCTCACAGTAAACAATGGCAACTCTCAATTCCCCCAGCCAGGGTTCTGTTGAATAACAACCTTGTCCCGGGCCCCAGACTTGCCTGGGAAGAGTCTGCTGTTTCTCCCTCCACTCTAGGGTTGGAACAGTCAGTGTCCCAGTGCAGAGGTTTCGTATGAAGAGACTTGTGTGCAGAGAGGTAGGCAGAGTTAAGGAATCAAACAAAGTATGCAGTGGCAGCCAGAGACAAGCAACAGTGGCTGGAAAGAGCCTTTCCCTAGGCTGAATGAAGGGAAAGATATAACATTGCTGGAGCCTGCTGGGAAGGCAGTTACGAAGGAGTCTTCAACAGAAAAACGTGTGGTCAGAGCTGTGTTCCTGGAAGATCTCCCCTTCTGTGTAGGTGGAGTGGCTGTGCACTGCCCTGGGACAGAAGGGTTCCAGAACCTGGGTTGGCAATCAGAAAGAGGAAATCAAAGGGCAGACCAGCCGAATGGATGTTTCTCAGGTCTCATGGGTCCTACATACAAACTTTGTCCTGCCACAAACAAGGCCCAGCACTCATGGCCTATTTATCACATATCCTGTTCTCCATTCCCTAGTTGAAATCTAGCAGCCATCACACTTCTAGAGCCAAAGACAGGTCACCGTGTGGCCAGAATCGGAGACGGGGCAGTAGCCAACTCCTGAGTCTACCAGCTACCCCTCCAGCTACCTTGGCAGTGTGATTCTTGGAAGCCAAAACATGCCTCTCTGGTGCACCAGTTACAGCCAGTCTTCTAAATCTGCCAAGCTAGTCTAAGCTCTTCTCCAGTTTCATCACTGTCTCCCTTGCAGCAACTGAATGCTTGGCTCCTCCTGAATTCTTCCCATTCTGCTGCAAGCCCAAAGCCCAAGCTTGTCTCTTCCTTCACTTTGTTTGGCTGAGCCAGGACACACGAGACACAAACCCTCGGTGAGTACATGATTGGGCACATCAATGAAGGTTCTAGAGATGTGTTTTGCAGAAGTTGAGAGAACATTGGCAACGTGCACCCACTGAACCACCCTGCTCCCACCTGCTCCATAAACATTCAAGGGAGGCTCTGTGTCAGGCCCTCTCTGCTTGCCCAGCACCAGCACAAAGGGGCACTTAATAAATACTAGTCTGTTAAATGGAGGCTGAAGGGGTTGACTACTATTGCAGAGGATGTGAGGAGGAGGTGGAAGGGGTTGACTGGCCAATGCAAAATATATAGGAAATGCCCTACTGGTGTCTGTCTGGATGATGCTGTTGACACCCCTTGTAGATGGGTTGCATCAGCTGCCGTTTGGTAGGGAGACCAAAACTCACCACTGTCCTCCATCTGACCCCCACCTCCATTTTCTAGGGATGTCAGGCCAACTGAGGGAGTGGTAAGTATGAAACCCTTAGGAGGGAAGAGATGAGATGAGATTACACTCCAGAAAAGAGTTGTGTCCAGACCCACTCATTCTCGGTCTTGACTGCATATTGGAATCACCTGGGAGCTTTACAAAAATCCAGTGTTCTTGATACATGCCCATCCTCTGTGCTTGCCCACATCTGTCTCCTAGTTACATGGCCTTCTATACAGAGGTGGGGTGAGGACCCTGAGAGTGTGGCAATGCTCTGTGCGCAGTATAAGTTCAGTGCACAGGTCAGGATGGTTTTCACTGTGACAGTCAGTGCCCAAAGTGAGTGGAGGAAAGCAAGGAAGATGGCTCCCTGCCCTGGCATCTGGGACTTCCTGATCTTTGGAATCTGCCCAGCTCCTTCCACCTAGGCTATGTTTGCTCACAAGCAATCCCAACCTGCAGTGACTGAGTACTGAACAGAGCACTGGCTGAGTTAAAAAGAAAACCACAGGACCATAATGGAGCCACTTAAGTTAGAGCCCCATGTCAGTAGTCTACAATTTAATACCTAACCGAACTGCAGTTCCCAATGCCCTTAGAAATGTAACCTTTAATCAGCTGAACTGGGATTTCCTAGAGGCAACCCCCTTAGACACCCTTTCCCCCTTAGGAGGGCCACCTTGCCTGAACAATGCATTCCTAGCTGGCAATTTGTTTATGCCTTCCCTCTGCCTTTAAAAACCCTTCCTTCTTTAAAAAAAAAAAAAAAAAAAAAAAAAGGGAGGGGGTGCCTGGGTGGCTCAGGGGGTTAAAGCCCCTGCCTTCGGCTCAGGTCATGATCCCAGGGTCCTGGGATCGAGCCCTGAATCGGGCTCTCTGCTCAGTGGGGAGCCTGCTTCCTCCTCTCTCTGCCTGCCTCTCTGCCTACTTGTAATCTCTGTCAAATAAATAAATAAAATCTTAAAAAATAAAAATAAAAATAAAAACCTTTCCTTTCCTGCAGCAGACCTGAGTTACAGCAAGTAAACAAAGACAGGTCAGTGATCATGAATATACACATCAAAGGGGAGATTGCCTTTATCTGCATCCAAGAGGAGAGGAGCCAGGAGTGGCACCACGTTTCTCCCATCAGGCATCAAATTCACTCATTCATTCATTAACACATATGTATTGAGCTCCTACCATAAGCCAGTATTATGTTGAATGCTTGAAAAAAAAGAAGATAAACAAAACAGACAAGGAGTTCACATTCTAATGTTGTTCTGCTGAAAACAGATTTCTCCCTGCATTCCCAGGAGCTTGGGTCCAGAATTGAGGCATTCCACTGCCTGCCATGTGACCCATTCCCTGAGAAGATCACTGTTATATAAGCCCAGTAAAATGAAGACATTGGGGGGGGGGGCGCTACAGGAAATTCAGGTTTGGGTTGCAAGTCTTGTGGCCCACTGGGTGACCTCAGATGAAACCCTGCTGCTCTCAGTGCCTCGGTTTGTCCAAACCATGTCAGTGGCTCAGACGATGTCTAGGGGTCAACAGGGTTATGGTGAGGATCCCGAGAGCATCGCAATGCTCTCTGCTGTCAGCATACAGACTATGGTCCTTTTGCTCTGGCATCATTTTTGCCCCATCTTACATCATTTTTGCTCCAATCATTCCTGCAGTAGCCAACTATGTGCAGGTGTAGTCTTTCGGCACCTTGAGTCAATTCATGTCTCTAGTCCTTGCCCCAGGACTTCCTTGCTGCTACAGGTACTACAGGGGGTGGGGCCCCGAGAGTTGACACCCTTGAGGCAAGCTTTGACCAATGAAAACCAGAAGCGAGGAGATAAATACTCTCATCTCCCATGCCCTGAGCAAACAATTCTGAGGTGCATTATGCACAGTTCCTTGGAGGGTCCGCTAGCAGGGCCGAGCTGGTTGCCTCCAGGGGTAACCAGTTGAATAACACACCTTGGGTCAGCTTTGCCTCCTCCCTGTTGACTCATCCCAGGCAGGCCCCTCCTATGTTCTGGGATCAACTACCCGCAAATGAGCCTTTCCCCTCAGCTCTGCGTTTTGGAGAAACCCAAGCTGAGACATATGACTATGAGACTTATGGTGATATGACTCTGTGTGGATGGAGGGTGCTGGAGTGACAGAGGTCAGAAGGCAGGGGTGTGGTTTGCGTGTGAATGCTATATGTATGTGCTAATCTCATTTTATTGCACTGATTAATGCAGTAGGCCCTGAGTCTAGGGGTACCTCTCACAGCCTGGTCCTGAGGAATCGTGAAGCTCTGGAACCCCCATGGGAATAGCCCATTTCCTAGGTTGCAGGAGAAAAAGACATGGGTATTTCTCAATGGCTTTAGAACCCACAGGGGAAAGCGTGTGCTGGGCATATCAGAGGGAACTCTGATGTTGTAAAAGGACCTATTTGCTTGTGCCTCCCCCTTCCTTGTCTTCTACTCTCTTTTTCTCTCCCCTCTTGCTAAGAGATAAACTGAGGCATATGAAAAAATTGAGGCATATAAACTGAGGTATTCGAAAAAGAGTTTATTTGAGCAAAAACTGATTGGAATGGGGCAGCAAACCATCTAACAGATGACAATGAGCCCCAAGGAGCTACACAAAATGGAAGACTTTATAAGGAGGAGGGGGCAGGACAAGGAAGTTAGGAGCAAAGAGTGGGTTATTTGTGGTAAAGTCACTTTCCCTTAGGGGACAGCAAGGGTCTTTTAGGCAGATTACCTCATTAGTACTGGCCAGGTAAGTCCAGATTGACTTCTAAGGTTCCACTCCTGGGAGGGATTGAAAGTGAATTATGTTAAGCATTAAAATTTCAGTTTGGTGATGTTGGCTCAGCATGAATGGCTCCATTTGGGGACTATTGTCCTCTTTTTAACACTCTCCCATCAGGGATGACTCAGCACTTTCCCTGATTGGTTCCCGCTGAGGGACTGCTAGACTGGTTGGCAGTGTAAGCTCCGGCAAAGCAGGCTTCTGTTCCCCTCTGGAGGAACCCAGGTAGAAGGGCAAGTTTCCCCATGGCCGTGATCTCTGGTATGTGAGTTCCTACATCCCTCCCCTCATGCCCTGGTCAGTTCTACCCCACTTGGTATTTCCCAGATATGAACTTCCAATAGTTTCTGCCCTTGGGGGCCTGGCTGGGACAATCAGGAAAAGGCCAAACCCTTACCCTGGCATTCAGGCCACTCATCATCTAAGCCTTGATTGGCCCCTCCACCTCCTCATCAGACACCTAAGCTGCCTAGGACAGCCAGAAGCTCCATCATCTAGGGTTTCTGAGTGGGCTGAGGCACACATCCAGCCCTGGGCAAGTTTCTTAGCCTCTCTAGTTCTCTGTTTGCTAATCTGTACAACAGAGGTTACAGATAGTACCGATCTCATAAGACTGAGGATTAAATGAGATAAAGTGTATAAAACACCCAGCTCCCACATTGAGTGCTTCGTAAATCTAAGCCTAATGATGTTCTTCCAGTTGTTTTTGGATGGGTATAATCAATGAACAGAGAATAGGCAAGACAACCTCTAGCCTTTGTCTTCAGAACAGCTTGTTCCCACTCAGATAGGCTTGCTCCAGAGTGATCCCAGCTGTCCTGGCTGGTCTTTAGGCCCAGGTGTGTGCAAGCAGAGGGAGACAGCTCAGCTACAGAATGTGGGCAAGGCAGGGCAGGGCAGGGCAGGATCAGGAGGCCTGGAAGCTGGCCATATTCCATTCTGACACTACCCAGTTAGACAAACCAGGATTCTGCCTCTGGAGTGGCCTGAGGGACTTTGGCTGAGAGTATAGGATCAAGTCCCTGGAATCATTGATTTGGGATGGGCTGGGTAGGCTGTTGGGCTGGGAAGCTGAATCCCAGGTCAGTCTCTGCCGTGGACTTACTCCCATGTGTTTAATGGGAGGGTTGGACAAGGTCCCTTCTCACTCTAAGACATAAAACTGAAGGAGTCTGACACCTGAAAAAGAGAACAGAGCTAGTCCCCAAGTCATGGGTGAATCTGGAGGCAGCTGGGAGAATTCTGGAATTAGAAGAAAGAGCATGGAGCAAAAACCAATTAAGTAAGTAATAAGTGAAAATTTTCAGAACTAATGAGACACAATCCTTAGGAACAAGACTTTTAATAAATTCCAAGTGGGACAAATAAAGAGGAAATCCATACCTTAACACATCACAGTGAGTCTGAAGATAGTGTTCTTCATCTTTCGTGCTTTATTATGGCAGCTGAAAAGAAAGTCATTAGTCTAATTTCCTTCCTTCATTGGTAATCACCTTCTGTCTCTGCTGTTCTGCAAAGTGTTAGGAGAAAATAAACATCAACCTAGATTTGAATACCCAGAGAAATTATCTTTCAAGAATGAAGAGGAAATAACAACATTTTTCAGATAAAAAAGAGAATATACTTCAAAACGAAGGAAAGTTGATCCCAGACAGAAAGTCTGAGTTGCAGTAGTGAGTAGAATAAGTGGCAAACCCATGGCAAATGTAAATAAACACTGGGACGCCTGGGTGGCTCTGTCGGTTAAGCTCAGGTCATGATTCCAAGGTCCTGGGATGGAGTCTGGTGTTGGGTTCCTTGATCTGCAGCAAGCCTGTTTCTTCCTCTGCCTGCTGCTCCCCCTGCTTGTATTCTCTCTCTCTTTCTTTCTGGCAAATGAATAGATAAAATCTTTTTTTAAAAATGTAAATAAAGGAGCGCCTGGGTGGCTCAGGGAGTCTGCTTCCCTTCCTCTCTGCCTACTTGTGATCTCTGTTAAATAAGTAAATTCTTTTTTAATAAATAAATAAATAAAAATAAAAATGTAAATAAACATTGACTCACAGAATGTTAAAAAAAGATAAAAAGATTAAAAAGATTTTTTAAAAAGATATTACCAAATAAATTGATAGTATAGATAGAGGAAGGGAAGGTAAGAGTAAAGTGTTCAAGGTCCTTATATTATTCAGGAGGAGATAAAGTATTAATTTTACTTTAATTTTAAACTGATATGTAAAGTATATATGTTAAAATTTCTAGATAGCCACTTAAGAATATAGTTTAACAACTTCTAAACATGGAAAATGGAATGAGCGAAAATGTTCAATCAGTCCCAAAGAAAACAAGAGAGACTAATACAGAAAAGGTGAGGAACACCATCTTTTATAGAAATAGAAAATGGAGGGGCACCTGGGTGGCTCAGTGGGTTAAAGCCTCTGCCTTCAGCTCAGGTCATGGCCTTCGGCTCAGGTCATGATCCCAGGGTCCTGGGATCGAGCCCCACATCGGGCTCTCTGCTTGGCAGGGAACCTGCTTCCTCCTCCTCTCTCTCTGCCTGCCTCTCTGCCTACTTGTGATCTCTGTCTGTCAAATAAATAAATAAAATCTTTAAAAAAATAATAAAAAAACAAAAAAATAAATAGAAAATGGAAAGCACAATATAAAATGGAAAGAAGACGCTAGAACCCCTGAGGGATGGCAGAAGAAGGGGCAATGCTTCACCTGGCTCAGAGAGGGAGCCTGGGGAAATCTGCAGATGCATACTGAAAGCACCTTCCTGACTTTGACTCCCTGACCTGCCAGGAACCCAGATGCCCTTCAGAAATACAATTTAAGTAAAAGCAAACACTTGTTATGTAAATGCAGAAAACCAATGCTCTTGGTATTCCATACTCCTCCCCCAAAACCTACCACCCATTCCAGCAAGGAGGGGTTGGGGCAGATTAGATGCTAAAGTTTAATTTGCACATTCAAAGAAAGAAGGTGCTCCAGTCAATTTAGTGGGCCGTTCTGGGTTTTCTCCTAAACCACAGGACAGGGCTGAGCCAAACTTAGGGGCTCATAAAAAATATAAGAGGCGGGGCACCTGGGTGGCTCAGTTGGTTAAGCCTCTGCCTTCGGGTCAGGTCATGATTCCAGGGTCCTGTGATAGAGCCTCAGGTGGGCTCTCTGCTCAGAAGGGAGCCTGCTTCCTCCCCTCTCTCTCTGCCTGCTTGTGATCTCTCTCTCTGTGTCAAATAAATAAATAAAATATTAAATATATATATACATATATGTATATATATATATATGAGGCTTGGGGCACCTGGCTGGCTCAAGCCATGGAGCATGAGACTCTTGATCTCAGGGTTGTGAGTTCGAGTCCCACATTGGGAGTAGAGATTACTTAAACTCTTAAAAAATATCTGTAAAGAGGCTTGGTATCAGACCCAATGGACATGCAGTGCAGCCTGGAGATAGGACAAGAGAACTAGAGCTCACAGTTACTGAACTCTTACCATTCCAGACCCATTACACAACAGCCTGCTAGGCAGGCACCTTTGAGCTTTAAGGTGTAAGCTCCCCATCACTGGGAGTGAGCAAGTAGGGCAGGGGTCACAGAAACTCCTTCCTCTCACCCTGGGAGAACAAGGCTCCACTTTAGCAAAGCAGGCCTGCTGGAGGCCCATTCTCCGGCAGGGACAACGCCCCTGACAGGGGCAGGGGCAGGTCCCAGCAAGTGATCAAGTTACCCAGCTCAGTTTGCAGTTCTGCCATCCTGTGGGTCCTGTGCCCGCCCTGTGGCCACTCAGGCAGGTAAGCAGTACTTAGCGTTAAGGTGGCTTCCAAAAACTCAGGCAAGCTCGCTAAGGACCTTTGTCCTGCCCTGGGAACGACTCCCTTTTCTGTGGTCAGCAAACACTGCTTGGCCCTTGGGTCTGCTGAGGGGACGGTAAGCAGGTTTAGAAAAAGGGCTGGGCTCCGAGAAAGGTCCTGTGGTTGAGCAGGAATGAGGGTAGGGGTGTGCCTTGGTGACCTGGGCCAGAGCCATGTCTGAGGAACAACACTGCTGCCAGAATCAGAACACAGTAGATGGAGGAGTGAGTGCAGAGTGAAGAACGTGGACAGTGAGGGTCAAGGACCAACTGAGCAGGGCTGGGAAGAGGCAAAAGAGCACCGAAGCGTGCTTTCCTTTGAAGGTGGAGACACCTGAGCATTTTTTTAATGCTGAAGGGAGGATGCTGGGAGAGAACAAGGTTGAGGATGCAGAGCAGGGGGCTAAGAGATGGACCCGCAGCCCAAGCAGGCTGGAGGACACGGATACTACACTACAGAATTGGCCACACCTAAGTGGAGAAGGTGGGGTGAAGGTGGGGTTCTCAGGAGACCAAAAAGGATGCTGGGTCCTTCTCAGGGCAGAAGCCAGATTTCAGGCAGAGGAGAGACTAGCCTGAGTAGAAGTGAATAGGAAATGGTGGCCATCACAGAAGCCTGGGAACAGTCACAGAGAAAGGACACAGGGCAGAGCATGAGCT
>ML109801.1:46990-67414 GCA_003697995.1 Taxidea taxus jeffersonii | reverse complement strand
TTCCCAACACCATTTGTTGAAGAGACTTGTTTGTTGTTGTTTTTTTTCCATGGGACATTGTTTCCTACTTTATTGAAGATTAGTTGGCCATAGAGTTCAGGGACTATTTCTGGCTCTCTATTCAGTTCCATTGATCTATGTGTCTGTTTTTGTGCCAGTACCATACTGTCTTGATGATGACAGCATTGTAATAGAGCTTGAAGTCTGTAATTGTGATGCTACCAACTTTGGCTTTCTTTTTAAACATTCCTCTGGCCACTCAAGGTCTTTTCTGGTTCCGTACAAATTTCAAGATTATTTGTTCCATTTCTTTGAAAAAAATGGATGGGATTTTGATAGGGATTGCATTAAATGTGTAGATTGCTTTAGGTAGCATAGACATTTTCACAATATTTGTTCTTCCAATCCATGAGCATGGGACATTTTTCCATTTCTTTGTGTCTTCCTCAAATTCTTTCATGAGTACTTTATAGTTTTCTAAGTATAGATTCTTTGCCTCTTTGGTGAGGTTTATTCCTAGGTATCTTATGGTTTTGGGGTGCAATTGTAAGTGGTAGGGACTTCTTCATTTCTTGTTCTTCTGCCTGGTTGTTGTTGTAAAGAAATGCAACTGATTTCTGTGCATTGATTTTGTATCCTAACACTTTACTGATTTCCTATACAAGTTCTAGCAGATTTGGAATGGAGTCTTTTGGGTTTTCCACATATAGTATCATATCATCTGCAGAGAGATTTAGTTTGACTTCTTCTTTGCCAATTAGATGCCTTTAATTTCTTTTTGTTGTCTGATTGCTGAGGCTAGGACTTCTAGTAATATGTTGAATAGCAGTGGTGATAATGGACATTCCTGCCATATTCCTGACCTTAGTGGAAAAGCTCTCATTTTTTTCTCCATTGAGGATGATATTTACGGTCGGTTTTTCATAGATAGCGTTGATGATATTGAGGTATGTACCCTCTATCCCAACACTTTGCAGAGTTTTAATTAGGTAAGATGCTATATTTTGTCAAATGCTTTTGAGGCATCTATTGAGAGTATCATATAGTTCTTGTTCTTTCTTTTATTAATGTATTGAATCACATTGATTGATTTGCAGATATTGAACCAACCTTGCAGCCCTGGAATAAATCCCACTTGGTCGTGGTGAATAATCCTTTTAATGTACTGTTGGATCCTATTGGCTAGTATTTTGGTGAGAATTTTCGTATCTGTGTTCATCAAGGATATTGGTCTGTAATTCTTTTTTTTTGATGGGATCCTTGTCTGGTTTGGGGATCAAGGTAATGCTGGCCTCATAAAATGAGTTTGGATGTTTTCTTTCCATTTCTGTTTTTTGGAACAGTTTCAGGAGAATAGGAATTAATTCTTCTTTAAATGTTTGGTAGGATTCCCCTGGGAATCCATCTGGCCCTGGGCTCTTTGTTCTTCAGAGATTTTTATGGCTGCTTCAATCTTCTTATTGGTTATGGGTCTGTTCAGGTTTTCTGTTTCTTCCTGGTTCAGTTGTGTAGTTTATATGTCTCAAGGAATGCATCCATTTCTTCCAGATTGTCAAATTTGCTGGCATATTGTTGCTCATAATAGTTTCTTATAATCGTTTGTATTTCTTTTGTATTGGTTGTGACTCTCCTCTTTATTTCATGATTTTATTTATTTGGGTCATTTCTCTTTGATAAGTCTGGCCAGGGGTTTATCAATCTTATTAATTCTTTCAAGGAACCAGCTCCTAGTTTCGTTGATTTGTTCTACTGTTGTTTTTGGTTTCTGTTTCATTGATTTCTGCTTTGATCTTTATTATTTCTCTTCTCCTGGTGGATTTACATTTTCTTTGTTGTCCTTTGTCCAGCTCTGTTAAGTGTAGGGTTAGGGTGTTTACTTGAGACCTTTCTTGTTTCTGGGGAAAGGCTTGTATCGCTATATATGTTTCCCTCAGGACTGCCTTTGCTGTGTCCCACAGACTTTGAACCAATTTGTTTTCATTATCATTTGTTTCCATGAATCTTTTCAATTCTTTTTAAATTTCCTGGTTAACCCATTCATTCTTTAGAAGGATGTTCTCTAGTCTCCATGTATTTGGATTCTTTCCAAATTTCCTCTTGTGATTGAGTTCTGGCTTCATTGTGGTCTGAAAATATGCAGGGAATGATCCCAATCTTTTGATACCGGTTGAGACCTGATTTATGTCCCATGATGTGATCTATTCTGGAGAATGATCCGTGTGCACTAGAGAAGAATGTATTCTGTTGCCTTGAGATGGAATGTTCTGTATATATCTGTAATGTCCATCTGGTCCAGTGTGTCATATAAGTCCTTTATTTCCTTGTTGATCTTTGTTTGGATGATCTGTCCATTTCAGTGAGGGTAGTGTTAAAGTCCCCTACTATTATTGTATTATTGTAAATGTGTTTCTTTGATTTTGTTATAATTGGTTTATGTAGTTGGCTGCTCCCATGTAGGGGGAATAGATATTTAAAATTGTTAGATCTTCTTGTTGGACAGACCCTTTGAGTATTATATAGTGTCCTTCCTCATCTCTTATTATAGTTTTTGGTTTAAAATCTAATTGATTTGATATAAGGGTTGCCACCCCAGCTTTCTTCTGATGTCCATTAGCATGGTAAATTGTTTTCCACCCCCTCACTTTCAATCTGGAGGTGTCTTCGGGTCTAAAATGAGTTTCTTGTAGGCAGCATATTGATGGGTTTTGTTTTTTTTATCCATTCTGAAACCCTGTGTCTTTTGACTAGGGCATTTAGCCCATTTACATTCAGGATAACTATTGAGAGATACGAATTTAGTGCCATTGTATTGCCTGTAAGGTGACTGTTACTGTATATTGTCTCTGTTCCTTTCTGATCTACTACTTTCAGTGTCTCTCTTTGCTTAAAGGACCCCTTTCAATATTTCCTGTAGAGCTGGTTTGGTGTTTGCAAATTCTTTCCGTTTTTGTTTGTCCTAGAAGCTTTTTCTCTCTCCTTCTATTTTCAATGATAGCCTAGCTGGATATAGTATTCTTGGCTGCATGTTTTTCTTGTTTAGTGCTCTGAATATATCATGCCCGTTCTTTCTGGCCTGCCAGGTCTCTGTGGATAAGTCTGCTGCCCATCTAATATTTTTACCATTGTGTATTACTTCTTGTCCTGGGCTGCTTTCAGGATTTTCTCTTTGTCACTAAGACTTGTGAATTTTACTATTAGATGATGGGGTATGGACCTATTCTTATTGCTTTTGAGGCGAATTCTCTGTGCCTCCTGGATTTTGGTGCTTGTTCCCTTTGCCATATTGGGGGAATTCTCTGCAATAATTCTCTCCATTATATCTTCTGCTCCCCTCTCTCTTTCTTTGTCTGGAATCCCAATTATTCTAATGTTGTTTCATCTTATGGTATCACTTATCTCTTGAATTCTCCCCTCATGGTCCAGTAGTTGTTTGTCTCTCTTTTGCTCAGCTTCTTTATTTTCTGTCATTTGTTCTTCTGTATCACTAATTCTCTCTTCTGTCTCATTTATTCTAGCAGTAAGAGCCTCCATTTTTATTGCACCTTATTAATAGCTTTTTTGATTTCAACTTGGTTTGATTTTAGTTCTTTTATTTCTCTACAATGGGATTTTATTTCTCCAGAAAGGTATTTTCTAATATTTTCCATGCCTTTTTCAAGCCTGGCTAGCCCGTGGAGAATCCTCATTCTGAACTCTAGATCTGACATATTACCAGTGTCTGTAATGATTAGGTCCCTGGCCTTTGGTACTGCCTCTCGTTCTTTTTTTTTTTTTTTATGGTGAGTTTTTCTGCCTTGTCATTTTATCCAGATAAGAATATATGAAGGAGTGAATAAAATACTAAAATGGTGGCAAAGACCCCAGTAAAAAGTGCTTTAACCAAATCAGAAGAGACCCCAAATCGTGGTTGGGAGAAAGAGGATAAAAAGAAGTTCAGAAAAAAAATAAAGAAAGAAAGAAAAAATAAATTAAAAATTTTAATAAAAGAAAAAATATTATACATGTATAGAACAGGGTCACCCACTTAATTTTGGGAGCATTTTGGTCTTTTAGAAGAAACTACCTCCCAAAATTTTAAAGAATGAAAAACATATATAAGGGTAAACATGATGAAGAGTTGGAATACGAATATAAAGATGATTTTTTTTAATTTCTAAAAAAGGTGTTGATAATTTGTTTGGAAGAAAAAAAAAAAAAGAAAGTGGAGAGAATTTGCTCAGGCTGGAGACTAGAACAAAGCCCTGTGCTAGATTTAAGGTATGTTTTGATCTATTAGAAGAAGTTGTATCCCAAATTTTTTTAGAAGGAAAAACCCTATGTGTATACAAAAAATAAAGTTAGAGACAATGAAGGATAAAATATGACTATAGTAATGAAGGTTCAAAAAAGATTTTTTTGAAAGGTATTGTTAAGATAAACTAGTTCAAAAACATTATAAGAGGAAAGGGTAGAAGTTAATAAAATTTAGCAGAAGAAAAAATAAAATTACAAAAAATTTATTAACTTTGCAAGACTAAAGAATCATGGGGAGAAAGCCATGAATTCCATGCTTTGTTTTCCCCTCGTCTGGAATTCAGCTGTTCTCCTTGGTAAGTGAACTTATTCATGGCTGGATTTCTTGCTGATCTTGGGGAGGGGCCTGTTGTAGTGATTCTCAAGTGTCTTGCCCGAGGTGGAATTGCACTGCCCTTTCCAGGAGCCAGGGTAAGTAATCTGCTTGGGTTTGCTTTTGGGAGCTTTTGTTCCTGCACACCTTCCATAGAGTTCTGGAGGACGGGAATGAAAATGGCGGCCTCCCAATCTCTGGCCTGGAGGAGCTGAGAGCTCGGGGCCCCACTCCTCAGTGCTCCCCCGGAGAAAAGCGCTCAATCACTCCCGCCTCCCTGGCCTCTGGGAGCCCACCCAGCCGTGACCAAGCGTCTCTGTCTCTGGAACACAGCCCCGCCTGGAGTCTCTGAACCTGGCAGATTCCTGTGCTCTTTGAGGGGTTTCTCCCCAGATCTCGTGGGGTCCCCACTCACAGAGCCCTGGCCTTTGCCACAGATCACAATTTAAGGTAACCCCCAGTTGAGAGCTCACTCCTTGGCTCCATCTCTGTAGCCGCTTCCCTGCTCTAATACCTGTGAGTTCAGCAACACTGAGACAACCCCAATCCTTCTGTGAACCCACAGGACCTGAGACCACACTGTCCCCGCATGGGCTTCACCCAGGTTTAGTCTCTGGATCAGTGTCCCTCAGTGGAGCAGACTTTTAAAAGTTCTGATTTTGTGCTCCCTTGCTCTGCTACTTGCCGGGAGCCGGCCCCTCCCCCCCCCCCCCCACGGTTATCTTCCCGTCACTTTGATTCACATCACCTTTCAGAAAGTGGTCAATTCTCTGTTTCTAGAATTGCTGCTCTTCTTCTCTTCAGTCTCCTGTTGGATTTGTAGGTGTTTAGAATGGTTTGATAAGCTATCTAGCTGCTCTCCTGCTACCTGATGTCATCTCAGCCTGCTACTTCTCTGCCATCTTGACTCCTCCCCCCTAAAATTCTTTGATTATGTTTATTTTTTCAAAGACCCAGATCATAGTTTCATTGACCTATTTTTAATTCTCTATTTCACTTATTTCTGCTGTGATATTTATTATTTTCTTCCTCTTACTGATTTGGGGCTTTGTTGTTTTGTTGTTGTTGTTGTTGTTGTTGTTGTTTGTTTCCCACTTAGGATTTTTTTTTTTAATTTTAAAGTTAGAATTTTTATTTGAGGTTTGTTTTTATTTTTTGCAGTAAGCCTGTGTCACTATGAATTTTCCTCTTAAAACAGCTTTTGCTGTGTCCCAAACATTTTGGACTATTGTGTTTCCATTTATTTAATTTCCTTTTTGATTTCTCATTGGACTATTGGTTGTTACATAGTGTATTTAATCTCCACATCTTTTTTTTTTTGTTTTTTTACTCTGATTTTCTTGGAGTTTATTTTTAGTTGCATACTATTATGGTCAGAAAAGATGCTTGATATGATTTCAGTGTTCTTAAATTTATTGATACTTGTTTTGTGGTCTAACATGATTAGTTCTTTAGAATGTTTCATGTGAATTTGAAAAGAATCTGTATACTGCTGTTTTTGGATGGGATGATTTGTATATATTTATTAAGTGTATATATTCTAAAGTGTCATTTAAGGCCAATGTTTCCATACTGATTTTATGTCTGGAAATTTTATCCACTGACATGAGAAAAGTAAAGCTCTATACAATTATTATTTTGCTGTTTATTTCCTCCAATATGTCTGTTAACATTTGCTTTCTGTATATACAAGGTGCTCTTGTAGTTCGGTTTATAACTATTACATCCTCTTATTAGACTGATTCTTTTATCATTATGTGATATCCTTCTTTGTCTCTTTTTGTAGTCTTTGTCTTGAAGTCTATTTTATCTGATATCAGTATTGCCATCCGTCTTCTGTTTTATTCCCATTTGCATGGTAATCCTTTTCCATCTCTTCACTTTCAGTCTATGAATGTCTTTAGAGTTTAAGTGAGTCTCTTATAGGCAGTGTATAGATTGGCCTTAATTTTTTATCCATTCAGTCCCCCATGTCTTTTGATTGGAGAATTTAGTACATTTCTATGTCAAGTAATTGGTAAGAGCCATGTGATTATTGCTGTTTTATTTGTGACTCTTTCTCTTTTTTCTTGTAGTTCAACTGTTGTTTTTTAGTACTACACTTATTCCTTTTTTTCTTTGTATTTAGCATAAGTTTTTCCTTTGTAGTTACTCTAAGGGTCATATATAACATCTTGTTTATATAAGTCACTTATAAGTTAATTTTGAATACATTTTAAATTTTTATATTTTTTTCATTTTTTTAATTTAATTTCTTTTCAGTGTAACAGAATTAATTGTTTATGCACCACACCCAGTGCTCCATGCAATATGTGCCTTCCATAAAACCCACAACCTGGCTCCCCCAACCTCCCACTCCCCACCCCTTCAAAACCATCAGAATGTTTTTCAGAGTCCATAGTCTCTCATGGTTCATCTCCTCTTCCAATTTCCCTCAACTGCCTTGTCCTCTCCATCTCCCCATGTCCTCTGTGTTATTGGTTATGCTCCACAAATAAGTGAAACCATATGATAATTGACTCTGCTTGACTTATTTCACTCAGCATAATCTCTTCCAGTATCATCCATGTTGATGCAAAAGTTGGGTATTCATCCTTTCTGATGGAGGCATAATACTCCATAGTGTATATGGACCACATCTTCCTTCGTGGTTCTTTCCACAATTTGGTGACTGTGGCCATTGTTGCTATGAACATTGGGGTACAGATGGCCCTTCTTTTCACTACATCTGTGTCTTTGGGGTAAATACCCAGTAGTGCAATTGCAGGGTCATAGGGAAGCTCTATTTTTAATTTCTTAAGGACTCTCCACACTGTTTTCCAAATTGGCTGCACCAACTTGCATTCCCACCAACAGTGTAAGGGGGGTCCCTTTCTACACATCCTCTCCAACACTTGTTGTTTACTGTCTTGTTAATTTTGGCCATTCTAACTGGTGTAAGGTGGTATCTCAGTGTGGTTTTAATTTGAATCTCCCTGATGGCTAGTGATGATGAACATTTTATCATGTGTCTGATAGCCATTTGTATGTCTTCATTGGAGAAGTGTCTGTTCATGTCTTCTGCCCATTTTTTGACATGATTATATGTTTTGTGTGTTGAATTTGAGAAGTTCTTTATAGATTCTGGATATCAGCCTTTTGTTTGTACTGTCATTTGCAAATATCTTCTCCCATTCCATGGGTTGCCTCTTTGTTTTGTTGACTGTTTCCTTTGCTGTATAGAAGCTTTTGATCTTGATGAAGTCCCAAAAGTTCATTTTCACTTTTGTTTCCTTTGCCTTTGGAGATATATCTTGAAAGAGGTAAAGGATCTGTACTCGAGGAACTACAGAACACTCTTGAAAGAAATCAAAGAAGATACAAAAAAGATGGAAGACCATTCCATGCTCTTGGATTGGAAGAATAAACATTGTTAAAATGTCTATACTGCCTAGAGCAATCTATACTTTTAATGCCATTCTGATCAAAATTCCACCAGTATTTTTCAAAGAGCTGGAGCAAATAATCCTAAAATTTGTATGAAATCAGAAGAGATCCCGAATTGCTAAGTAAATGCTGAAAAAGAAAAACAAAACCAAAGGCATCACGTTACCTGATTTCGAGCTTTACTACAAAGCTGTGATCACCAAGACAGCATGGTACTGGCATAAAAACAGACACATAGACCAGTGGAACAGAGTAGAGAGCCCAGATATGGACCCTCAACTCTATGGTCAATAATCTTCGACAAAGCAGGAAAAAAATATACAGTGGAAAAAAGACAGTCTCTTCAATAAATGGTGCTGGGAAAATTGGACAGCTATATGTAGAAGAATGAAACTTGAACATTCTCTTACACCTTACACAAAGATAAATTTGAAATGGATAAAAGACCTCAGTGTGAGACAGGAATCCATCAGAATCCTAGAGGAGAACATAGGCAGTAACCTCT
Organism: Taxidea taxus jeffersonii; assembly: GCA_003697995.1. NCBI lineage: Eukaryota > Metazoa > Chordata > Mammalia > Carnivora > Mustelidae > Taxidea > Taxidea taxus. The sequence continues at coordinate 58,877 of ML109801.1, read as the reverse complement.
TCGATATCAGCCACAGCAACTTCTTTCAAGATACGTCTCAATGTAGTTCTGTTCAGATTTACTTATGTTGGAATTCTTTAAGTACTTTTATTTTTATGTCCATTACTTTGCTCACATTTTGGAAATTTTTAGCCATTGTTTCATCAAATAAGCTAAGCCTCTTTCTGTGATCCCATAGGCCTATATTGGTCCACTTGCTGGTGTTCAATAAGGCCCTTAGGCTTTGTAAAATTCCATTATTTTTTGGTCTTTTGCACCTTTGGTTCCATGATTTCAAATGATGTGCCTTCTAGCTCACAGACTCTCCTACCTGTCAAGTCTGATTTTGAACCTCTCTAATCAATGTTTCACTTTAGTAACATATATAAATTTAAATATATATATATATATATATATATATATACATGTATATATATTTTATGAGAGGTAGAGGGAGAGAGAGTGCAAGCAGGTGTGGGGGCAGAGGGAGAGAGAGAGAGATAATCTTAAGTGGGCTGCATGCCCAGTAAAGAGCCCAAAACAGGGCTCAGTATCACAATCCTGAGGTCATGACCTGAGTCAAAATCAGGAGTTGGACACCTAACTGACTGAGCCACACAGTGTCCTTTAGTTATTGCATTTTTCAGCTCCAGAATTTTTGTTTGGTTGCCTTTAAAGTTTCTTTCTATTTATTCTTATTCTCATTTTGTCCATGCATCATTTTCCTGATTTCACTTGTGTATCTGCATTTTCCTTTAGTTCATTGAGCATCTTTATGACAGCTATTAAAAATTCTTACAGGCAGTTCATAGGTACGCTTTTTTTAGGGTTAGTTGTAGGGATTTATGTCATTTTGATTAGGTCATGTTTCTTTGTTCCTTTGTATGGCTTATGATTTTTAGGCTGGAATTTGAGCAGTTGAAAAAAAACCACCATTTTTTCAAGAGGAGATCTCCACCAATCAACATGATCAGAGGGTCTAGGGCTTTTCAAACATTTTGTGGCATCTTTTTCCCTCTGGTGTTGGTATTTGGAACAGTAGCTCTAGTGCACTGCTTAACTCTGCATTTGGTGGCTTTCTGCATGGCTTCCCTTTGGGGGTTCTTTATCAGTTTAAATGTAATTTTCCCTATATTTCATTTATTTTATTTTAGTGCATTCCACATATTGAATTTATTACAGTTTACTTAAAACTTTATTTAAAACTTTCTAAACAATTGAAAAAGAACAGGGTCTCTTGACTCTATTTTCCCACTTACACTTTTTTTTTAAGATTTTATTTATTTATTTGACAGAGATCACAAGTAGGCAGAGAGGCAGGCAGAGAGAGAGAGGGGGAAGCAGGTTCCCTGCTGAGCAGAGAGCCTGATGCGGGACTTGATCCCAGGACCCTGAGACCATGACCTGACCTGAAGGCAGAGGCTTTAACCCACTGAGCCACCCAGGCGCCCCCCACTTACACTTTCTTCGTCAAATAGTTTAATGTTACATATAAGTCACATGATTGCTCTATTATGGTTTTGAACAGTTTTTATCCATTATTTACATTTTCTGGATTTTTTTCAACTTTTACATAGATTTTGGGCTTTTTCTTTTCAGTGTCCTCCTCTTTCAGTATCATTCCCCTCAGATAATTGCCACTTTGACAGCTTCAAACTCTTGCTCGGAGACATTCATTCATCTCTTTTTTCTGTTTATAAAATGCTTTTGTGTTTTACTATGGGAAAATGATTTTGCCAATCTTTTCTGATAAAGAGATTCTTTACCAAGTTAAGAAATTTCTTTTATTTCTGGTTTATTTTATCAAGAATGGAGTTCAGTTTTACCTATTACCATTATTATATTTATTAAGTGTTACTATGTTTTTCTCTATTTAAAAATATTTATTTATTTTAGAGAGAGAAAAGTGAGTGAGTGATTGAGGGGAGTTAATAGAGGGACAGGTAGATGGAGAGAATCTTCAGCATACTCTGTGCTGAGCAAGTATCCTGACACAGGGCTTTATCTCACAACCCTGTGATCATGACCTGAGCTAAGACCAACAGTTGGATGCTTAACCAACTGAGCCACCCAGGGGTCCCCTATATTTTTCTCTATTAATTGATAAAGATGTTATTTCAATATATCACTTTCACGTTATCATGCTGAGTAAGGAGCAGAATAGGAAACCAGGTTCATTGGGGCCATTGTGTTATAAATTCCCTCTCTAGAGAGCCACTCCCCAAAGATGATCTTCATAGAAAGTAAAAGGGCTTCCTATTTCAGTTGTTCAGTGGGTTCTGTATAGATCATGAGACTATAATTTTCTTTTCAACTGTCAAGTTTCCTGTTGCTTTGTCAGTTTATGTAAGCAAGAGAAGTATAAGAGGGCAAGCCTGAAGAGGTCCATGACTGATACTGTAATGTTCTTCTCCTAAAAATGCCCACAGTTCTATGAGTAATTCATGCATTCCACAGTAATGCATGGAACACTATTATATTTGTTCTTTTTCTGATATCTGAGACTACAGTTTTCACTCTGACATAGAAGATGGTGTTCAACCATACAGATTTCTATGATACCCATTTTGTATCTTCAGGTAAGATAAAGCTCACATGACTCCAAGCTCCTTTATGTCCTCCTTCCAACCCTCCTGGTTTTATATTATTTTAAATACCACTTAATGTATGAATTATGAAAGAATTACTTCTCCAGAATCAAGGCCAGATTTTTTCCCTGAGAACTTATAAACAAATCTTACTTCAAAAAATGTATTAGAACTCTTAAAGTAGTTTTTCAATTCCCCATTTGTATTGTTCTGTGTAGGAGTTGGGGCCCTGGGTCAGGGAAAGTTCCACTAAGTGAATCTGAATACACCTTCCTTCAGTGAAGCTTCAAGTGATAGACTGCCTATTGTGTTACTTTCAGTTACTTTTAGGGGGTAGAAGAAAAGGAAATTTTATTCCTGCTTGAGATTGCAAGATTTGAGGAATAGCCTTTGTGAGCACAGCCAAGCTTGACATATCTTTATAATGATATATATGGACTTCAATGTCTACTAAAGTATTTCATATCAATGGTGATCTTAGTGAAAATCTTGACATAGATTAAGAATTTATTGTAATTTTTACAGCAATATTTGATATGAGCACAATATTATAAAACTCGATTCCTTATGTTTCTTTGTAAAATAAGGCAGATTGCCTGTCACTCTTTTTGAGTGTATTTTTACTGAAGAGAGGGATCAAAATGGGAAACTTCTAATAGATTTTTATTTTAATAGATTTTATTTTAATATTCTAAATGAAATAGGAATATTTCACATAATGTAACACAATAAAATTAAAATCAGTTAAGTTACAAACATTTAAATCAATATTGTTCTCAAATCAGCTCAACATATTTCTCTCACAAATTGATCAAAGAATATTAAGTATCAATATTATCAGTATCTTTGTAGCCTACAAACAATTATTCATCTGTGTTTATTCAGTCCTTCTTCTTTCACTGCTTAACTTAATAGTTGTAGGTCCTGGGACACGCTTGACTATTGTCAATACGAAGTAACTTTGAATGAAAACCTTAGGATGACAAAAGAATTTTCATTTTTATTCACTGTATTCAGAACAGAATTATGAATATATGACAGTCATGGGAATACCACTGCATGGATTATGGTAATTTGTTATTTCCTGATACACAGAATGATTTAACCGTATGCAAGGGATCTGCCCTAATGAGTAATATTTTAAGGCTACTTGTAATATGGAAATCTGTTTTTGTTTGCAGCTTTAAAAACAAATGGATTTTCCAATATAAATAATTGCTCTACCTCTGTGATTATATTCATTTTCTTGGGTTTCCCTTATACCTGGGAAATTCAGGCTCTCCTCTTTTCAGTCTTCTCTGGGACTTATATTCTGACAGTAACTGGAAATCTGTGCATTATCTGTGCTGTGAGGTGGGACCGTCGACTGCAAACTCCAATGTACATTCTGCTGGCTAATTTTTCCTTCCTGGAGATCTGGTTTATCACCTCCACTGTCCCTAATATGCTGGCCAAATTGCTCTCTGAGACCACCACCATCTCTTTCTATGGCTGCTTCCTCCAGTTCTACTTCTTCTTCTCCATGGGTACCACTGAGACCTTCTTCTTGTCTGCCATGGCCTTTGACAGGTACCTTGCTATCTGCAGGCCCCTGCACTATCCCACTGTTATGACCGTTCAGCGCTGCATCAGAATAGGAGCTGGGTGCTGGGTGTGTGGCTTCCTATACTTCCTTTTGCCTATTTACCTCATCTCTCAACTCCCATTTTGTTGTTCCAATAAGATTGATCATTTCCTGTGTGACCCAGGACCTCTTATAAATCTGTCCTGTGTGCCAGCTCCAGCAACTGAGATCATCTGTGCCATCTATAACTCAGTCCTCATTTTCTCCACCTTATTCTTCATTACCAACTCCTATACCTTGGTGATCAGAGCTGTGTTGAGAGTCCCCTCAGGAGAAGGTCAGCACAAGGCCTTCTCCACGTGTGGCTCCCATCTGGCCATAGTGTCCCTATTCTATGGCTCTATCATGGTTGTGTATGTAAGCCCAACAGCAGGCAATCCAGCCGGGATGCAGAAATATGTGACTTTGTTTTATTCTGTGTTAACTCCACTTTTCAACCCTTTGATCTATAGTCTTCGAAATAAAGAGATGAAGGCAGCTCTGAGAAAGTTATTTAAAATTGTGAGATTTAGTTAGAGGCATGGAAGAAATCTTTGAAGAAGTTTGTTTACAACTGAAATACTATATTGGAAATATGTAATTAAAAAGTTGACATTGAGTTGTATTAATTGAATTATGAAAATGTATTTTAGGGAGCACCTGGGTGGCTCAGTGGGTTAAAGCCTCTGCCTTCAGCTCAGGTCATGATCCCAGTGTCCTGGGATTGAGCCCCGCATCAGGTTCTCTGCTCTGTGGGGAGACTGCTTCCTCCTCTCTCTTTACCTGCCTATCTGCCTACTTGTGATCTCTGGCTGTCAAATAAATAAATAAAATCTTTAAAAAAAAAAGAAAATGTCTTTTGGGGAGAAGAGGAACATATTCAAATATAATTAAAAGCTATTAAGTTAGGGGTGCGTGGGTGGCTCAGTGGGTTAAGCCTCTGCCTTCAGCTCAGGTTATGATCTCAGGATCCTGGGATTGAGCCCCACATTGGGCTCTCTGCTCCGTGGGGAGCCTGCTTCTTCCTCTCTCTCTGCCTACTTGTGATCTCTATCTATCAAATAAATAAATAAAATCTTTTAAAAAAGTTATTAAGTTAACTGGCCATCAATTTTGTTACTATTAGAGAAAAATTTACATTGGACTTAAAATTTTCAAATGAAGAAAAAAATGATCTTTCTCACATTTAGATTTAATACTAATTATAATTTTGCTCTCAGTATTATAGATGTATACACAGATATAAATCTGTAATGTATTTTACATTTATTAGAAGTATTTTTCCATTGACTTGAAAGTACCATATGCTAAATTTACAAAGCAACATTTAATTTTAATTCCTGTGTCATTAAAAAACATATGATGTACTCACTTTCTTATGAATATTAACTTATCATAATTATATTTCTTTCCACTTTCTCATCAAGATTTAGTTAAAATACTCTTAGTATGTAGATCCAGATGACTACCAATAATTTTTCCATTATATATACTTTCAAGAATTATTTTTAAGAGCTCTATTTTGGATAAACCATGGATTATGTCTTTTCAAATACCCCATTTAAGGCTGTATTAGAGAACTATGTAAGGGTAAACAGTTTAGAGACAATCACCAGTGACTTCCAGATTCTGTTACAATTATAGAAATTGTTATATTTGCTTCTACTAATTATGTTAAGGACACTAGTATCTCAAACTCTTAAGCAGAATTTTCTTCATCTCACAAAGAGAGGCTGGACCCATAGAATATCACTTTCCAATCTCACATCTCTCTGCACCCTGGGAACCATTAATATACTTTCTGTTTCTGTATACTGGCCTATTCTGGACATTTCATATAAATGGAATCACGGAATATATGCCTTTTATGACTGGCTTCTTTCACTTAGCCTAATGTGTAAAAGGATCATTTATGTTGTAACATGTATCAGTAATTCATTTCTTTTTATGGCTGAGTAACATTCCTTTGTATGGATATACAACCTTGTATTTATCTATTCAGTAGCTCTTGGACATTTGAGTTATTCCCATTTTTGGTCTATTATGAGTTATGCATTAACAAGTTTTTGTGTGAATATATGTTTTCACTTTTCTAAGGTATATCCCTGGAAGTAGATCATATGTGAACTCTGTATTTAACATTTTGAGGAATGGCTGGCAGTTTCCCAAAGTGGCTGCACTATCTTACTATCATACTAGCCCAGGATACAGTGTATGGGCATTTCAATTTCTCTGTGTCCTTATCAACACTTGTGGGTTTTTTTTTCCTTTTCTTAACTTTTTTTAAACACTTTGGCCATACTTGTAGATTCATATGATGTGATATTCTATGGTGGTTTCCATTTACATTGCCCTAATGATATTCAGTATGTTTTCATGTACTTATTGGTGTCTTGTATATCTTCTTGGAGAAATATATATTCTGATCCTTGACCATATATTGAGTTTTTCATCTTTTTGCAGTTGTAGAAGATCTTTATATATTCTGGATATGAGTCTGTTATCAGATATATAATTTACAAATATTTCTTTTAATCTATGAGCTGCCTTTTTGCATTCTCTTTTTTTAAAAGATTTTATTTCTTTATTTGACAGACAGAGATCACAAGTTGGCAGAGAGGCAGGGAGAGAGGCAAGCAGAGGGAGAGAAAGGGAAGCAGGTTCCCTGCTGAGTGGAGAGCCTGATGCGGGTCCCAATCCCAGGACCTTGGAATGATGACCTGAGCCGAAGGCAGAGGCTTTAACCCACTGAGCCACCCAGGCGCCCCTGCCTTTTTACATTCTTAATTGTGTCCAAAATTTTGGCTTTTGGTGTAGTCCAATTTATCTACTTTTTACTTTTGTTACTCATGATATTGATACTACTTTGGATATTGATATTACATATATATGATGTTATGTCATTACCTAATCCATGTTCACAAATCTTATTACTACATTTACTTATATTTTTATGTTTTGTTGCAGATTATTTTTTCCAACTTTTGTATTCACTTGGTTATATTATAGGAATTTATTAAGAGAGGAATCAAATGCAAGCTCCAAATCACTCCTTTGATGGCTTATAGGGTCATATGAGTCAAAGCATAATCATTTTTTTGTGTTTTATAATTTTGATATCCCTGAATAGATGATCTCATATCATGAATTTTTAATAGGAATGTTTTTGTCAAATCTTGAACTATTCATCTTTTTTTTAAAATATTTTATTTATTTATTTGTCATACAGAGAGAGAGAGCAGGAGTGAGCACAGGCAGACAGAGTGGCAGGCAGAGGGGGAAGCAGGCTCACTGCTGAGCAAGGAGCCCGATGTGGGATTAGATCCTAGGACGCCGGGATCATGACCTGAGCCGAAGGCAGCCGCTTAACCAACTGAGCCACCCAGGCATCCCTTGAACTAATCTTTTTAAAATAAATTCTTGACATAATTTATGATCACATGGTATCTCTTGGCAGCATTTAAAGCATGGTTTATGGTAGGAGTAACAAATGAGAAATGTTGAAAACAGGAAACAAGAAATAGGCAAATTTGGGGACATGGAATACAAAGGATGGAGTTAATGAAATTATTATAATAATTATAACAACATATAATAAACCTGTTTAAATATAGAGAAAACAAAAAGGGTATAGAACAAATCTATGTTTAAGCTTTGGTATCTTCAGAACTTTTATTGAACACCATTTTAGTGAATTTATTTAATTGACTTATTTTTCCACATTATTATAGTTTTAGGTATTTTGTTAACTTTTTAATATAATGATACAACTAAAATGGTATGATAGGGGTAGCTTTGATGGTGGCCAAGTTGTTTCAAGTCATATGTGTATCATCAATGTGTGAGAGGACGAATTAAAGCAGTTTGTCTGCTATCCCTTCTTTCTCTTCACCATGAAGAGAAAGGGTAAAGGAAAGAAGAAAGGGAACCACATTGAATTGCTTCTTGAATGGACTTGAGGAAAATCAACTAAAGATATTTACTAGAAGAAATAAACTTTATTTCTTAAATTCCTTTATCAGAATGTTGCTGATAAAGTATTACCCTTTGTAAATAGAATCCAGAATTTCTGAGGCATGGTTCTCTAAGAAATATCATGTAAGTTATATGAATACTCTTGGTAACGTAGAATGGAAATGTTTCACAATTTAAATGGTTCTAATTTTATGAAGAACCCTGTGAAATTAATTTTGAAATCTAATCTATGCTGACCTGGAGGAGGTTTTCTGAGTTTTGGCCAGAGGAATTAGTTTTATGCTAAGGAAGGTCCTGGGGAACTGGCCTCAATGTCCCAGAAACTTACCTGTTGTTGTTGTTTTCTGAAACCCTTAAGTACCTATATCTCATAATTATTTAATAAAAACTTATAATGGATAAGATCACAAATTCATGTAAGTATGATTTGACATTGTAATCCTGGATATTAACTCTCTATGAAGGATGGAAAATAAATGACATTAGAGTTGAGGTACAATAGGAAATACTGTGATGCATTTGAGAAATTATCCAAATATTCTGAAGACTTTCTTGAAGTAATTTCATTGCACTTTAGCTATTTGAACAAGAAAGCTTATATCTTAAAAGCATTGAAAAACAACTGAGAGCTTTTCCACTAAGGTCAGGAACACGGCAGGGATATCCATTATCACTACTGCTATTCAACATGGTACTAGAAGTCCTAGTCTCAGCAATCAGACAACAAAAAGAAATTAAAGGCATCCAAATCAGCAAAGGAGAAGTAAAACTCTCATTCTTTGTAGATGATATCATACTTTATATGGAAAACCCAAAAGACTCCACTCCAAATCTGCCAGAACTTGTACAGGAATTCAATAAAGTGTCAGAATATAAAATCAATGCACAGAAATCAGTTGCATTTCTATACACCAACAATAAGACAGAAGAAAGAGAAATGAAAGAGTCAATCCCATTTAAAATTGTACCCCAAACCATAAAATACCTAGGAATAAACCTAATTAAAGAGGCAAAGATTCTGTACTCAGAAAACTTAAAGTACTCATGAAAGAAATTGAGGAAGACACAAAGAAATGAAAAAATGTTCCATGCTCATGGATTGGAAGAACAAATATTGTGAAAAATATGCTACCTAAAGCTATTTACACGTTTAATGCAATCCCTATCAAAATCCCATCATTTTTTTTCCAAAGAAATGGAACAAATAATCCTAAAATTTGTATGGAACCAGGAAGGACCTTGAATAGCCAGAGGAATGTTGAAAAAGAAAGCGAAAGTTGGTAGCATCACAATTCCAGACTTCAAGCTCTATTACAAAGCTGTCATCATCAAGACAGTATGGTACTGGCACAAAAACAGACACACAGAACAATGGAACAGAATAGAGAGCCCAGAAATAGACCCTCAACTCTATGGTCAACTAATCTTCAATAAAGCAGGAAAGAATGTCCAATGGAAAAAAGACAGTCTCTTCAACAAATGGTGTTGGGAAAATTGGACAGCCACATGCAGAAAAATGAAACTAGACCATTTCCTTACACCACACACGAAAATAGACTCAAAATGGATGAAGGACCTCAAAGTGAGAAAGGAATACATCACAATCCTTGAGGAGAACACAGGCAGCAACCTCTTTGACCTCAGCCGCAGCAACTTTTTCCTAGGAACAAGGCCAAAGGCAAGGGAAGCAAGGGCAAAAATGAACTATTGGGACTTCATCAAGATCAAAAGCTTTTGCAGAGCGAAGGAAACAGTTAACAAAACCAAAAGACAACGGACAGAATGGGAGAAGATATTTGCAAACAACATATCAGATAAAGGGCCAATATCCAAAATCTATAAAGAATTTATCAAACTCAACACCCAAAGAACAAATAATCCAATCAAGAAATGGGCAGAGGACATGAACAGACATTTCTGCAAACAAGCCATCCAGATGGCCAACAGACACATGAAAAAGTGCTCCACATCACTGGGCATCAGGGAAATACAAATCAAAACCACAATGAGATACCACCTCACACCAGTCAGGATGGCTAAAATTAGCAAGTCAGGAAATGACAGGGAATGCGACCCAGCAATCGCACTACTGGGCATTGGGGAAGGTATGTGCTATGGTGAGTGCTGTGAAGTGTGTAAACCTGGAGATTCATAGACCTGTACCCCTGGGGCTAATAATACATTATATGTTAATTTAAAAATTATATAAAAAAAGAAAAACATCTTAAGCATTAATATGAGGAAGATAACAAAATATAAATAATGCACATATAATATCCTGATGTGAAGCATCCAATACAAATTTACTAGATATGTGTACAGTCAGGAAAATAAGAGTGAAACAGGAGGAAAAAATTAGTCAATAATATAGATGTGAGGTAAATTATGGAATGGAAGAGACAGTGTTAAAAAATCTATTATCAGGGGGGAGGAGTCAAGATGGCGGAGAAGTAGGAGGCTGAGACGACATCAGCCAGCAGGAGATCAGCTAGATAGCCTATCAAACCATTCCGAACACCTACAAATCCAACAGGAGATCGAAGAGAAGAAAAACAACAATTCTAGGAACAGAAAAGTGACCACTTTCTGAAAGGTAGGACCAGCGGAGAAGTGAATCCAACGCGACGGGAGGATAGACCCCAGGGGGAGGGGCCGGCTCCCGGCAAACAGCGGAGCACAAAATCAGAACTTTTAAAAGTCGGCTCCATGGAGGGACATCGCTCCAGAGGCTAAACTGGGGTGAAGACCTCGTGGGGACAGCGTGGACTCAGGTCCCACGGGGTCACAGAAGGATCGGGGGTGTCTGAGTGTCGCAGAGCTCACAGGTATTAGAGCGGGGAAGTCGGCTGCGGAGACAGAGCCGAGATTTCCTAGTGGTCTGTGACACGGATCGGTGCTCTGTGGCACTGGCCGGTGCTCTGTGCGAGGGGTCCCCACAAGATCCGGGGAGACTCCGACCCGGGAGAGCTCAGGGATCTACGGGGTCCGGAGACTCCAGGTGGGACTCTGCCAGAGACAGAGACGCTTGGTCACAGGCTGGGTGAGCTCGGAGCACTCCCAGAAGCCAGTGAGACGGGACTGCTTAGGCACGATTTTCTCTGAGCGCGGTCTGCGGGCACGCGCGGTCTGCGGGTGCGCGCAGTGTCGGCGGGCCAGCGGTGTCTGCCGGCGCGCGGTGTCTGCGGGCGGACGCGCGCGCGCACTCTCCAGCGCAAACGTGGGCTAGGGAGACTGGAGGGATTAAACGCTTTTCTCTGAAGGCGCACTGAAGACTGGGGCCCCTAGCTCTCGGCTCCTCTGAACTGGAGATTGGGAGGCCGCCATTGTCATTCCCGTCCTCCAGAACTCTACAGAAAGCGCGTTCAGGGAACAAAAGCTCCTGAAAGCAAACCTGAGAGGATTACTTAGCCCGGCCCCTGGTAAGGGCGGTGCAACTCCGCCTGGGGCAAAGACACCTGAGAATCACTAAACAGGCCCCTCCCCCAGAAGATCAAAGAAATCCAGCCAAGACCAAGTTCACTTAACAAGGAGAACAGCGGATTCTTATCTGGACAAAATGACAAGGCGGAAAAACTCACCACAAAAAAAAGAGCAGGAGACAGGACCGAAGGCTAGGGACCTAATCAATACAGACATTGGTAATATGTCAGATCTGGAATTCAGGATGACGATTCTCAAGGTTCTAGCCGGGCTCGAAAAAGGCATGGAAGATATTAGAGAAACCCTGTCAGGAGAAATAAAA
>ML109801.1:23567-41990 GCA_003697995.1 Taxidea taxus jeffersonii | reverse complement strand
TTTGACAAAGGTGCCAAGAGTACACACAGGGAAGAGATAGTATCTTCAATAAATGTTGTTGATGAATTGGATATCCACATGCAAAGAATAGAATTGGATTCTTGTCTACCATCACAGAGAAAAATCAACTCAAAATGGATTTTATTTTTATTTTTGATATTTGATATTTATTTTTGATTATTTGATATTGATTTTGATTTTGATTTTATTAAATATAAGACCTGAAACTGAAACTGTGGGGCTCCTGGAATAGAATAACATAGGAGAAAATCTTCTTGACGTTGTTTTTAGCAATAATTTATTGACTATAGCACCAAAAGAACAGGCAACAAAAGAAAGAAAAATAGACAAGAGGGGTATATCAAACTAAAAAGCTTCTACACAGCAAAGGAAACAATCAACAAAATGAAAAATCAACCTGCAGAATGGCAGAAAATATTTACCAACCATGTATATGATGAGGGTTAATATTCAAAATATATAAGGAACTCGTATAACAAAAAAGAGTCCATTTAGAGATAAAATGAAACAAGATGGGATCAGGAGGGAGGCAAACCATAAGAGACCCTTAATCTCATGAAACAAACCGAGGGTTGCTGGGAGGGGTGGGGAAATAGGGATAGGGTGGCTGGGTTATGGACATTGGGGAAGGTATGTTAGATGAATGCTGTGAATTGTGTAAGCCTGATGATTCAGAGAGCTGTACCCCTAGGGCAAATAATACATCATATGTTAATTTAAAAAATAACAGAAAACAATCCATTTTAAAATAAAGTATTGAATAGATATTTTCCCAAAAAGATATATAAATGGTGAGTGAGTGTGTGATGAGACACTCAACACCACTGATCATCTAGGAAATGCACATCCAGCCACAATGAGATATCATTGCACACCTGTTAGGATGGCTATTATCAAAAAACAAAAAAAAAACAACAACCCCACCCCACCCCCCCAAAAAAAACAAAGATAACAAATGTTGAGGATGTGGAGAAAAGGGATCCCTTGTAACCCATTGATGGGAATATAAATTGGTATAGGCACTATGGAAAACAGTATTGAGGGGCTTCAAAAATTTTAAAATAGAACTACCATATTAGCCAGCAATCCAGCTTCTGGGTATGTATCTAGGAGTTGAAATCAGGATCTCAAAGAGATCTCAAAAGGCTACCTGAATTTTTCTGTTTACTTCAACCTTATTCATAAAAGCCAAGACATATGAGTAAGCTAAATGTCCATCAGTGGATGAGTGGATAAAGAAAATGTGCCATATTATGTATAGAGAATGGAATATTACTAGCCTTAAGAAGGAAGAAACCCTAATATTTGTGACAATATTGGATGAATTTGTAAGAATTAATGCTAAATAAACCAGATGCAAAAGGACTAATTCTATATGATACTGCTTAGATGAAGAATTTAAAATAGTTAAACCCATAGAAACATACAATAGAACAGTGGTTGCCCGTGGCTTGGGGGAGAGATAACAGGTATTAATCAAAGGATATAAAGTTTCAGTTATATAAGATGAGTATCTCCTAGAGGACTATTGTACATCCTGGTGTCTATAGTTAATAATACTGTATTGTATACTTAAAAATTGCTAAGAGGGTAGATCTTATGTTAACTTTCCTTACTCCCCCAACACATAGAAAAATAATAGAATGAGAGGAATATTTGAGGGTAATGGATATGTTCAGGGAATAGATTTTGGTGATGATTTTGTGGATGTAAACTTATCGCCAAACAACAAGTTGTACACATTAAATATGCACAGCTTTTGTTTGCCAGTCATACTTCAGTAAAGTGATTTTTTTAAGGTAAAAAGAAAAATGGTTTGGGTTTACATAGCATGTTGAAAAGTGTATCTCCAACGTTTTTAGGTTGAGACTCTGAGCAAGCAATATGTTATTGCTTGTTTCACTTTACGTCATTGAATCTTTACAACCAATTGTAGTTTTTTTGAGATTAAAGGTATCCAGTAACCTCAAAGCAATACAGCTAGTAAGTGGTTGAATGGAGATCACATACAAGGATTTCAACATGGAACCAAATGCTTAAACATGACATGATATTGCTGCTCCCACTAACTCCTTGGATTTAAGAAAAGTATTTTTCCCCCCCTGGGGGTTGGTGACTTTTTTTTGACAAATGTAATTATATGCTTAAAGTTTATAATGTGAAATGTTTTGATATACTTACACATTACAAAATGATTACCAAGATGAAGATAATTAACATACCCATTACTTTCATAGTTAACAAAGGTAGCTGTTTTAATACCAGTATAGTTAACATTCCATGTTATATCCATTTCAGATGAACAATATAGTGATTCAGCAATTGTATACATTTATATTACTTCAGTTCTCATCATGATAAGTGTACTCTTAATCCTCCTCCCCTATTTCACCAATCCCCACTCACCTCCCCTCTGGTAGCTCTCAGTTTGTTCCATATAGTTAAGAGTCTGTTTCTTGGTTTGTCACTTTTTTTCTTTGTTCGTTTGTTTATTAAATTCTGCAAATGAGTGGAATCATATGGTATTTGTCTTTTTCTGACTTTTTTCATTTAGCATTATACCCTCTAGATCCATCCATGTTGTTGCAAATGGCAAATATTTCACTTCTTTTTCTGGCTGAGGTATAATATTGCATTAAATATATATACCATATCTTCTTTATCAATTCATCTAGTGATGGACATGGGTTGCTTCCATATCTTCACTAACATAAATAATGCATAGTAAACATAAGGGTGCATATATCTTTTTGAATTAGTGTTTTCATATTGTTTAGGTAAATTATCAGTAGTGAAATTAATGAAACACATGATAATTATGTCTTTAATTTTTTGAGAAAGCCTCATGCTGTTTTCCGTAATGGCTGCACTGGTTTCCCATCAATAATATAAGATGGTTGCTTTTTCTCCACATCCTTCCCCATATTTGTTGGAGTTTTTTTTTTTGTGTGTGTTTTTTTGCATTAGCCCCTCTGACAGGTATGGGGTGATAGCTCATTGTGGTTTTGATTTGCATTTCCCTAATGATGACTGCTGTTGGGCATATTTTCATATGTCTGTTGGCCATCTGTGGCCATCTGTATGCCATCTTTGGAGAAATGTCTTTTCATGCCTTCTGCCCATTTTTAAGGGTTATTTGTGGGGTTTTTGGTATTGCATTGTATGAATTCTTTATATATTTTGGATACCTACCCTTTATTGGATATGTCATGTGCAAATATCATCTCTCTTTCAGTAGGTTTTTCTTCCTGGATTTTTTCTTGTGGTTTCCAGTTTCATAATTTTGTAGTCAGAAATGATACATGGCATAACTTCAATCTTTTTAAGTTTCCTGAGACTTGTTTCGTGGTCCAGTATGTATTGTATTCTGGAGAATGTTCCATGTGCACTTAAAAAAATGTGTATTCTGGGGGCGCCTGGGTGGCTCAGTGGGTTAAAGCCTCTGCCTTCGGCTCAGGTCATGATCCCAGGGTCCTGGGATCGAGCCCCACATCGGGCTCTCTGCTCAGCGGGGAACCTGCTTCCTCCTCTCTCTCTGCCTGCCTCTCTGCCTACTTGTGATCTCTGTCAAATAAATAAATAAAATATTTAAAAAAAAATTAAAAAAATGTGTATTCTGCTGTTTTAGACTAGAATGCTCTGAATACATTTGTTAGATCCATCTGATTTGGGGTGTCATTCAACATGTATTTCCACAGTTTTGATCCATTAATGTAAGTGGGATATTAAAGTCCTCTACTGTTATCCTGCTGATTACTTCCCTTATGTTTGTTCTTAGCTGCCTGTGTATTTGGGTGCTCCCATGTTGGGTGCATGAATATTTACAATTGTTATACATCTTTTTTTTAAGATTTTATTTATTTATTTGACAGAGGGAGGTCACAAGTAGGCAGAGAGGCAGGCAGAGAGAGAGGAGGAAGCAGGCTCCCTGCCAAGCAGAGAGCCCGATGCCAGACTCAGTCCCAGGACCCTGAGATCATGACCTGAGCCAAAGGCAGAGGCTTAACCCACTGAGCCACCCAGGCGCCCATATAAGAAGTATAACAATTGTTATACTTCTTGTTGGATTATTCCCTTTGTGATTATTTAGTGGCCCTCTTTGTCTTTTGTTACAGTCTTGGTTTTAAAGTCTATTTGTCTGATAAAAGTATTGGTACCCCTGCTTTTAACTTCCATTTGCTTGCTAAATGGTTTTCTATCCCTTCACGTTCAAACTGCATGTGTCTTTAGGTCTGAAATGAGTCACTCAGGCAACATATAAATAGAGGTTTGTTTTCTTTTAACCCATTCAGTCACCCTGTGTCTTTGATTAGAGTAATTAGGCCATTTACACTCACCATAATTATTGGTAGGTATGTACTTAACTGCCATTTTGTTACTTGTTTATATATATATATATTTTTTCTGTTCCTTTCTTCTCTTGCTCTCTTCTTTTGTGATTTGCTGTCTTTCTTTAGTGATATACTTAGATTTCATTCTCTCTCTGTCTCTCATATATCTCTTACTGATTTTTGATTTGTGCTTACCATTAGATTCATGTATTATACCTTACGTAGCAGTCTATATTATGTTGATTGCTGCTTAAGTTTGGGCCCTTCTTTACTCCTCTCCCCCCCCACACGTGAAGTATTTGGTACCATACTTACACATCCTTTTACATTGTGAATCCCTTGGCTAATTTTTATAGATATACTTATTTTTGCTGCTTTTGTGTTTTCTACTTTTCCTACTCCTACTTATGGTCTTTCCCCTCAAAGAGTCCTCTTTGCCATTTCTCATAGGCTTGAATCAGTTGTAATGAGTTCTTTTAATATTTGTTAGTCTGGGGGTGCCTGGGTGTCTCAGTGGATTAAGCCTCTGCCTTCGGCTCAGGTCATGATCTCAGGGTCCTGTGATGGAGCCCCGCATCGGGCTCTCTGCTTGGCGGGGAACCTGCTTCCCCCTCTCTCTGTCTCTGCCTGCCTCTCTGCCTACTTGTTATCTCTTTCTCTCTCTGTGTCAAGTAAATAAATAAAATCTTTAAAAAAAACAAAAACAAACATTTGTTAGTCTGGGAAACTCTCTCCCTCTAAGTCCCTCTCTCTCTGGCTCGAGCCAAGACATTTGTTGTCCCAGGGTTTTAGAGGCTGGAAGTCCAAAATTAATGTGTCCACAAGGTTGGTCCCTTCTGAGGGATCTGAGGGGGAAATCTGTTCCAGGCCTCTCCCCTGGCTTCAGGTGTTTTTTAGCTTATAGATGTCTGTCCTCTCCCTCTGTCCTCATATTATCTTTCCTCTCTGTATGTCTGCCTCTGTGTCCATATTTCCCCCTTTCTAAACAAAAAGTTATTTAAATTCAATTTAGTTAGCATATAATGTATTATTAGTTTCACGGGTATAATTTAGTGATTCATCAGTTGTGTATAACACCCAGCGCAGATTACAAGTGCCCTCCTCAGTGCCCATCACTCACTCCATTCCCCTACGCACCTCCCTCCAGCAACCCTGTTTGTTTCTATAGTTAAGAGTCTTTTATGGTTTGCCCCCTCCTTATTTTTTATCTTATTTTATTTTTTCCTTTCCTTCCTTATGTTAATCTGTTTTTTTTTTCTTAAATTCCATATATGGGTGAAATCATATGTTACTTGTCTTTCTCTGACTGACTTATTTTGCTTAGCATCTAGTTCCATCCACATTGTTGCAAATGGCAAGATTTCATTCTTTTTGATGACTGAGTATTATCCCATTGTATGTGTGCTTACGTATACACATAAATACCATATCATCTTTATCTTTTGTGAAAGCATCTGTTAATGGACATCTGGACTCTGCATAGTTTGGCTATTGCAGATATTGCTGTTATAACCATTGGGATGCACATGCCCTTCCAATCACTGTGTGTGTATCTTTTGGATAAATACCTAGTAGTACAATTGCTGGGTCATAAGATAGCTCTATTTTTAACTTCCTGAGGAAACTTCATGCTGTTTTATAGAGTGGCTACTATACAAGCTTGCATTCCCACCAGTGTAAGAGGATTCCCCTTTCTCTATATTTTAGCCAACATATGTTGTTTCCTGACTTGTTAATTTTAGTCATTCTGAGTGGTGTGAAGTGGTATCTCATTGTGGTTTTCATTTGTATTTCCCTGGTGTCAAGTGCTGTTGAGCATTTTTTCATGTGTCTGTTAGCCATTTATATGTCTTCTCTGGAGAAACTCTGGAGAAACATCTGTTCATGTCTTTTGCCCATTTCTTTTATTTTTTTTAAGATTTCATTCATTTATTTGACAAAGACAATAAGAGAGAGTGAGAGAACCAACACAAGCAGGGGGAGTGGGAGAGGGAAAAACAGGCTTCCCACCAAGCAGGGAGCCCTATGCAGGGCTCTATCCCAGGACTCTGGGGTCACGACCTGAGCTGAAAACAGAGGCCCAGCCAACTGAGCCACCCAGGAACCCCTCTTTTGCCCATTTCTTGACTGAATTTTTTTTTTTTAAGATTTTATTTATTTATTTGACAGAGATCACAAGTAAGCAGAGAGGCAGGCAGAGAGAGAGGAAGGGAATCAGGCTCCCTGCTGAGCAGAGAGTCAGATATGGGGCTCCATCCCAGAACCCTGGGATTATGACCTGAGCCGAAGGCAGAGGCTTTAACCCACTGAGCCATCCAGGCACCCCTGAATTTTTTGGGTTTTTTAAGATATTGATTTTGATAAGTTCTTTAAAGATTTTGAATACTGGCCCTTTATCTTATATGTCATTTGTGAATATTTTTTTTTCTTATTCCATAAGTTGCCTTTTAGTTTTGTTGATTGTTTCCTTTGCTGTGCAAAAGCTTTTTATCCTGATGAAGGCTCAGTAGTTCATATTTGTTTTTGTTTCCCTTGCCTCTAGAGACATGTCTAGCAAGAAGTTGCTGTGGCCAAAGTCAAAGAAGTTGCTACCTGTGTTTTCCTCTAGGATTTTGATGGATTCCTGTATCACATTATTTTAAATGATAGCTTTGCTGGATAACGTATTCTTGGATGCAATTTTTTTTCCCTTCAGTACTTTGAATATATCATGCCATTCCCTTCTGGCCTCTAACATTTCTGCTGAAAATCAGCTGGTAGAGTTATGTGGTTTCCCTTGTATGTTGCTGTTTTCTTTTCTCTTGCTGCTTTTAAAATGTTCTCTTTATCATTACTTCTTGTCATTAATTACTATGTGTCTTGGTGTAGATCTCCTTGGGTAATTTTGTTGGATGCTCTCTGTGCTTCCTGGATCTGAATTCCCCAAATTCAGGAAATTTTTAGGTATTTCTTCAATTTTTCTGCTCCTCTCACTCCTGGGAGCTCTACAATGTGAATATTACTGTGCTTGATGGTGTCACTGAATTGTTAGTCTGTTTTAATTCTTTATTATTATTTTTTTCTCACTGTTGTTCAGCTTTATTGCTTTCCATTACCTGTCCTCCAGGTCACTATTCCACTCTTCTGCTTCTTCTAGTCTACCACTTATTCCCTATAGTGTATTTTCAATTTCAGTTATTGAGTTCTTTATCTCTGTTTGGTTATTTTTTTATGTTTTCTGTCTGTTTGTTGAGCATCTCACAGAAGCCCTTCACTATTTTCTCAAATCTAGTGAGTATCTTTATGATCATTACTTTAAATTCTCTATCAGATATATTACTTATATCAGATTCATTTAGGAGTCTTGCTGTGATTTTGTCCTGTTCTTTCATTTGGAACATATTTCTCTCATTTTGTCTAACTCTCTGTGTCTGTGTCTCTATGCTAGGAAAATCAGCTATATCTCCTGCTCTTAAAAGTAGTGGTGTTACAAAGAAGAGGTGCTGGAATGCCCTGCAATGTATTGCCCCCTATATTGTGGGCATGTGTCTCCTATTGTGTTGCATATGCCCTGCTGTTGTGGCTCAGCCACTTATACCTTCAGTCCAGTTGTCTGCAATGTTTCTTTTGCCTCTTGTGGGCAGGGTTTGACTGCTATCTTGCTAGTGGGCTGCCTTGGGCTTAAGTTGAGTCAGACCAGGTGTTAATTAGAGATATAGTAACTGTGAACTGTGTTATCCCTTGAGAAGCTTTCACTGGGAACCACTGTCAGACCTGATGTCTGCCTCAAGGCCTGTGGTATAGCCACAGTTAGACTGGTGTGTGTGTGGTTATCTTCCTCTCTTTGGGGAAGGATTCACTCTCAAGTGGTCCTGGCCTCTGTCAGGGCTGTTTACATATTGTTGGGCTTGTGGCACAGCTTTGGATGGGCTCTTGACAAGGGCATATTGGAGGGTGCAGGTCCACAGCAGAACACAGGGATGAGTCATGTGGTGCTAGCAAGGTCCACAGTGATCAGCTGTGTGAGGGACATATAGCCACCTGGAAAAACTTCTACCAAGGCCAGCTGTATTGGAGGGGGTAGATCTGCAGACATGCACTGGGGTGTGGCATGCTGTTAGCAAGGTATGGGGGAGTGTTGGCACTGTGCTGATTACTGTAATTGTCCTTGTATCTAGGCTAGGATGTAGGGAAAGTAAATGGTGCCAACCCACTCTTTGGTGCTTGGAGAAGTCTCTCAAAGATCCCCTACCCCTCCAATACTTGCTCTTAAATTAGTAAATAAATCTTTCCATATACCCCAGGCAGTTTTTAAACTGCTGCCTCTATATTGTATCTCAGTGGGGCTATTTTTTCTGCTGTCCCTTTAAGTGTGGGGATCTCCACCCTCCCGACTCTCTCAGAGCCAGAAACACTTATTTTTAGTTCTAGATGTTAAGCCCCATTGATTGTTAGGCTTCTTTGGTTTTCAAAGCCAAATGTTCTGGGAATACGTCTTCTCTGTGTGGTTCCCTTTTGCCTGGTGTACTCAGCATGGGGCCTGGTCTTCTCTCTTCTCCACTTGCCAGGTTATCCCCTCCCGCAGACAGTGCCGTGGATCGTTTTGGCTTCCAATCTTGTCTCTGCCCTTCCTACTCTCTTCTACATGGCTTCTTTCCTGTAGTTAGTTGTGGAGAGTCTCTTCTGCCAGTCTTTGGGTCACTGATGTGTGTTTTACCTATTTGCATCCATAGGACGAGGTGAACTTAAGATCCTTCTACTCCACCAACTTCCCTGGAAGTCTGTAGATTCTTTTTTTTTTTTTTTTAAAGATTTTATTTATTTATTTGACAGACAGAGATTACACAAGTAGGCAGAGAGGCAGGCAGAGAGGGGAGGGGAGAAGCAGGCTCCCTGCTAAGCAGGGAGCCCGATGCGGGACTCGATCCCAGGACCCTGGGATCATGACCTGAGCCAAAGGCAGCGGCTTAACCCACTGAGCCACCCAAGCACCCTGTAAATTCTTTTTTAATATTTGGTAGTGTTTACCAGTGAAACCATCTCATTCTGGGTTTTTCTTTGTTGGGACTTGTTTGTTTACTGATGCAATCTCTTCACTGGTATTTGGTATATTCAGGTTTTCTATTTCTTCATGATTTAGTATTGATGAGTTGTTTTTCCAGGAATTTATCCATTTCTTTTGGGATATCCACTTTTATGGCATATAATTATTCAGAGTAGTCTGTTATGATTTCTCTTAAATCTCTGTTGTATCATTTATAATGTCTCCCCTTTTATTTCAGATTTCATTTGAGTCTTTTTTCTTATTCTTAGTCTAGCGAAGGCTGTGCCAGTTTTCTTTAAAAAAAAAAAACAACAGTTCTTAGTATTGTTGATCATTTCTATTGGGTTTCTGTTTTCTTTTTCACTTGATTCTGCTTTGACTTGTTGTTTCCTTCTTTTGTTAACCTTGCACTTAGATTATGTTTTTTTCTAGTTCCTTGAAGTATAAAATAATCTTGCTTTTTATTTGATATCTTTTTTCTTAATGTATGCCTTTATCACTGTAAACTTACCTTTTAGAAGTGCTTTTGCTGTTTCCCTTAAGTTTTTATTTGCTGCCATTTATTTATTAATTTATGCTCTTTTTATTTACATTTAGTGAGCTGATTTTTTAATTACTATTTTAAAATTATTTTTATTAACATATGATGTATTATTTGCCCCAGAGGTGCAGGTGTGTGAATCATCAGGTTTACACATTTCACAGCACTTTCCCATAATATGTTGTGTTCACATTTTCATTTATTTTAGTTATTTTTTAACTTATATTACGAGAGAGAGAGAGAGAGAGGGAACATGGTGGGCTCAGTCTCACAACCCTGAGGTCATGACGTGATCCCAAGTCAAGAATCGGATTCTTAACCGACAGAGCCACCTAGGTACCCCTGTTTCAGTTATTTTTTATTTCCCTTTTGATTTCTTCTTTGACTCATTGGTTGTTTAGGAATGTGTTGTTTAATTTCCACACATTTGTGTATTTTCCAGTTTTCTTCCTATTATTCATTTCTAGTTTCATGTCATTATGGTTGGAAAAAATAGTATTATTTCAGTCTTCTTACCTATTTTAAGGCTTGTTTTGTGACTTCACATATGCTCTGGAAAATGTTCTTGCATGCTTGAGAAGAATGTATATTCTGCTAGTGTTGGATAGAATAATCATATAAATATTTTCCATGAATATTTGAAAGCATTCATTAATGAAACCTTTTGGGCCTAGAGTTTTTTGGAGATGGTGTTAACTATTCAGTAGCATTAATATACTTGATATTTTTAAAATTTTCTGTATTTAATGGTTGTCATTTTGGTATACTCTGCATTTAAGTCTTTTTTCTTTAAAGATTTTTAAAAAAATTTTTTTTAAGATTTTATTTATTTATTAGAGAGAGAGAGAGAGAGAGAGCAAGTGAGCACAGGCAGACAGAGAGGCAGGCAGAGGCAGAGGGAGAAGCAGACTCCCTGTTGAGCAAGGAGCCAGATGTGGGACTCGATCCCAGGACGCTGGGATCATGACCTGAGCCGAAGGCAGCTGCTTAACCAACTGAGCCACCCAGGTGTCCCTGTCTTTTATATATTGTCTAAAATCTTTCAAATTCAAATAAAAATAAAGGAAAAATCACTAATCTTTCTGACACTTAGATTTGTTACTAATTAAAATTTTGCTGCTAATATCACACACACATGCATACATGCAGTCAATCCGACCTTTATTTTACATTTGTTGCTAAAATTTTCTCAGATGAGTCAAAAATTATGCATGCTGAATTTAGAATTAATTTTTGTGTCAATACTAAAAACAGGGCAAGATATATTCTTATGAAAGGTGATTCACCATTGATTATAAGTACATTTCTTCCCATTTTTCTCACTAGGTTTTAGTGAAAATACTCTGAATATTTAGATCCAGATGGCTGCCATTAATTTTTTTTTCCCTTTATACATTTACTTCTAAGAATTGTATTTGAAAAGAGCTCTATTTAGGAAGAACCATGCTTTGCTTTTTCCTGATATGCCATTTTTGCCTACTGTAAGTTAGGGTGTAATGACTAGTAGCTGTCAGGTTCTGCTGTAGTTGCTGCGAGTACCTTTACTCGCAGTCTCAAGAACACTATATCATGTACTTTCAACTAGAATTTTCCTTATCCTACAGAGAAAGCCTGTATGCAGTAACTCTCCCTGTACCCTCTCCCTTCTCTCAAATTCTTGCACCACTGTCCATTTACTTACCTAATATGGACATCATATAAATGAAATCCTACAATATGTGGCATTTTGTGACTGGCTTCTTTCTTTCCCTTCAGATAATGTTTACAAGGTTCATTTATGTCACAGCATGTTTTGGTACTTTGTTTCTTTTTATGGCTGTATAACATTCTGTCTTTTGAATATAAAGCATTTTCTTTATCCATTCAACACCTGGACATTTGAGTAGTTTCTCTTTTCTGACTATTATTAGTAATGCTGCTGTGAACAGTCATGATCTTTATTTGAACATTTTTCACTTCCGTAGGGTATATCCCTGTGAGTAGAATTGCTGGATCATAAACTAACTGTAAATTGAACATTTTGAGGAACTGTCGAACTATTTTCCAAAGAGGCTACAACACTTTTATATTACACCCTCAATCTATGTAATATGGATTTCAACTTTCTATATATTGTTTTCTTTCTTTTTTTTTTGCATCAAAAACTAATGATGTATTTTATGGTGACCAACGTAACACAATAAAAAAATAAAATTTTATTAATTTATTTGTCAGAGAGAGAGTACGTACAAGCAAGGGGAGCAAAAGATAGAGAAAGCGGCAGGCAGAGAGATTGGCAGGCAAAGGGAGAAGTAGATTTCCCCACTAAGCTGGGAGCCCGATGCAGGACTCGATCCCAGGACTCTGGGATCATTACCTGAACAAAAGCAGTTGCTTAACCGACTGAGCCACCCAGGCATCCCCAACTTGCTATATATTTTCACCAATATCTGTTATGTTTTTTTGCTTTTTTGACTTGAGTCATCCTTCCAGGTATGAAGTGGTATCTTTATTTTTATTAGCATTTTCCCTAATGTTATTGGCCATTGTTTCATATGCTTATTCTGGCCATTTGTTTGTCTTCCTTAGGGAAATATATGTTCAAATCCTTTGAGCACTTTTAAAATGGGTTATTTGTCTTTTTATTGTTGAATTGTAGAAGGTATTAATAATATATTTTGGATATAAGTCCATTAACAGATATGTAATCTGCAATTATTTCCTCCTAATCTATAGGCTGTCTTTTTATTTTCTTGAATATATGCTTTGAAGTTTTGACTTTTATTGTAGTTTTAAAATATATTTTAATTTTCTTTTTATTTAAATTCAAGTTAGTTAACCTGTAGTGTATTACTAGTTTCAGGATAGAGTTTAGTGATTCATCAGTTGAGTATAACTCCCAGTGCTCATTGCATCAGTTGCCCTCCTTAATGGCCATCAGCCAGTTATCCTATCCCTCCACCGATGTTCCCTACAACACCTCTCAGTGTGTTCTCTATTGTTAAGAATCTCTTTGGCTTGCCTCTCTGTTTTTACCTTATTTTATTTTTCCTTCCCTTCTCCTATGTTCATCTGTTTTGTTTCTTAAATTCCACACATAAGTGAAATCATATAGTAGTTGTCTTTCTCTGAATGACTTACTTCACTTTGCATAATACCCTCCCATTTCATCCATGTTGCAAATGGCAAGATTTCATTCTTTTTGATGGCTGAGTGAAGTATTCCATTGTGTACATATGCCACATCTTCTTTATCCATTTATCCATCAGTGGACATCTGGTCTCTTTCCATATTTAGGCAATTGAGGACATTGCTGCTATAAACAATGGGGTGCATGTGCCCCTTTGAATCACTATTTTTGTGTCCTTTGGATTATTGTTTTTGGTGTCAAGTATAAGAAACCATAGTCCAATCCATGGTCACAAAAATTATTCCTTTGGGTATTTATATTATTATTTTTCAGTGCAGATTGTGTTTACAACTTCTGAATTTACTTGGACATTTTAATAGGAATTTGTTAAGACTGAAATCATATGCAAGTTCCAAATAATGACTTTGAAGCAAAAGCTTCCCAAACACTATTTGGTGTATTCAGGTGTGTTTCACAGTTTATAAGGCCATATGAAGCATGTATAATCATTTGTATCTTCTTTTGCAATCTTGGTAATTTTGAAGAGATTACCCCATATCACACTTTTTCACGTGAAATATATTTGATTATTTCTTTCAGGTTGTTAATTCTTGATATAATCTCTTAAAACTAAATTATTTGTAACATTTATGGTCAAATATTACTTCTCTGAGACATTTGAAACACTGGTTCATGGTCGGAGAATAGAATGAGAAGTAAACTGTTGAAAAAAAATGAAAAACAGGCTAATTGTGGAATATGGCATAAAAGGAAGGATAATGATTATTATTATATATAATTATTATAATTATGGTGAAATATACTAATGTTCTTTATATAAAAAGAAACAAGAGATGGGTTAAAAAAAAGGCCTTGTTGTGTCTAAACTGTTGGTATTGTTTTCAAAGCTTTTGGTTCATTTTGCTTCCATTGCTATATGAGAAGTAGTTTTCACTCTTTCATATGTAGTCATTTGAAAACCATATTTTAATGATTTGATACAATTCGATACAACCATATTTTAATGATTTGATACAATTTGATATAATTCATCATTTATTTTTTAGCATTAATATCCTAGTTTTTTAAATTTGAAATAAAGGCAAAGTTAAAATTTTATAATAAGAGCATTCCTGATGGTGGCCATCTTGCAGAATATCACATGTTCATTGCTGTTTGAGGAAGGAATTAAAGCAGGTGTTCACTTCACCCACCTGAAATTCCTTGGGATAAAGGGATGATGACTTCATGGATTTAGACTTGTTTCTGACATCGAGAAAGATACACATTAAATATGGATAACTTTTTAAGTTTTTACTTTAATTCGTATTATCATACAGTGTAGTATTAATTTCAGGTGTACAATATAGTGATTTACCACTTCCATAGAATACCTGGCTCTCATCACAAGTGCACTCCTTAATCCCCATAAACTTTTGTGTGCTGGTTGTACCTCAGTAAAGCTGTTTTTGGAAAAGGAAAACAAAGAGAAATGGATTAGCATCTGAAAAAAGTATCTCTAACATTTTTAGGCTGGGACACTGCCAGCATTATGCTTATTGCTTATTCCACATTATACCATGGACTCTTTTTTCTTGAAGTATAATTGATGCACATTGTTATATTAGTTTCAGGTGCACAACATAGTGATTTGACAAGTCTATACACTGTGCTATGCTACACCACAAGTGGTAACCCCCATATGTCATCATACAGTGCTATTATAATACTGCTGAGCGTATTTTCCATGCTGTACCTTTTATCCTCATGACTTAATTCATTCCTTAACTGGAAACTTCCATAACTGGAAACCCACTTCTCTTCACCCATTTAGCCCTTCTACCCATATCCCTCCCCCTCCAGCTACTATCAGATTTTTCTCTGTATTTATGGGTTTCTGCTTTTTTTTTTGCTTGTTTATTTGTCTTTTATATTCCACATATAAGTGGAATCATATGGTACTTGACTTTCTCCATCTGATTATGTCACTTAGCATAATACCTCTAGCCCATCTAGTTGCCACAAATGGCATCATCCTTTCTTATGGCTGTGTAATATTCCATTATTTCAAATGTATTATATCACCATCTATGTATGTACATGTATGTATGTATATCATCTCTTTTTTATCCATTTATCCATGAACACTTAAATTTCTTCAATATCTTAGCTATTGTAAGTACTGCTGCAATAAACATAGGGGTGCATATATCTATTTCAATTAGTGTTTTCAGTGTTTTTTGATGTGGGGATGGGAGGGAGTGAATATCCAGTAGTGGAATTACTGGATTCTATGTTATTTCTTTCATTTTCTGAGCATCTTCATACTACTTCCTTAATGGCTACACCAATTTACATTATTATTATCAGTGTCCAAGTGTTCCTTTCTTTCTACATTCTCACCAATACTTATTATTGTCTTTTTTATTCTAGCCATTCTGACAGTAATATAATCTGAGGTGATACCTCATTATGGCTTTGATTTGTCTTTCCTTGGTGAATAGTGATGTGGAAATCTTCTCATGTGTCTATTGGCCATCTGTACATCCTCTTTGGAAGAAAATATGTATTCTAACCCTCCATTTTTAATCAAATTATTTGGGAGTTTTTTGGATGGTCATTGTCTAAATTTTCACTCAGTTTGGATATTAACCCCTTATCAGATATATCTTTTACAGATGTCTTCTCTAATTTAGTAGGTTGTCTTTTCACTTTGTTGACTGTTTCCTTTGTGAAGTAAAACCTTCTTATTTAGTTACAGACCTAATAGTTTATTTTTGCTTTTGTTTCCCTTACATGAGGGGACATACCTAGAAAAATGTTGCTGTGGTGAATGGGAAAGGGATTAGTGCCAATGTTTTCTTCTAGGAGTTTTATGGTTTCTGGTCTCACTTGTAGGTCTTAGATCCATTTTAAGTTTGTTTTTGAGTATGGTGTAAGAAAAGGGTCTAGTTTTACATATAACTGTCCAGTTTTCCCAGCCCCACTTATTGAAGAGACTGTTTTTTTCCCCGTTATATATTCTTGCCTTCTTCATCATAGATTGACTATATAAGCATGGTTTTGTTGCTAAGCTTTTATCCTTATTCCTTGGTGTGTGTGTGTGTGGGTGTGCACGTGCGTGTGTGTGCTTGTGGGCATGCATACATGCATGCGGGCCAATACCATACTGGTTTGATTACTACAGCTTTGTAGTATATCTTGAAATCTGAAATTGTGATACCTCCAGCTTTTTTCTTCTTTCTCAAAATTGCTTTGGCTATTTAAGGTCTTTGGTAGTTCCATGTAAATTTTAGTATTTTTCTATTTCTGTAAAAAAAAAAGTTACTGGTATTTTGATAGGGATTGCATTGACTCTGTAGATTGTTTTGGGTATTAGGGACATTTTAATAGTATTTTCCCAATCCATGAACACAGAATATCTTTCCATTTCTTTGTATCATCTTCAGTTGCTTTCATTAGTGTTTTATAGTTTTTGGAGTATAAGTCTTCCACCTCCTTTGTTAAGTTTATTTCTAGGTATTCTTTGCGGTGCAATTGTAAATAGAATCGTTCTTTTAATTTCCTGTTATTTCATTATTAATGTATAGAAATGAAGCCAATTTTTGTACATAAATTTTGTATTCTGCAACTTTGGAGAATTCATTTATTACTTCTAATAGTTTTTTGCTGTCGTTTTTAGGGTTTTCTACGTATTACATCATGTCATTTGAAAATAGTGATAATTCAACTTTTTCCTTGCCAATATGGTTGCTTTTTTTTTTTTTTCTCTTGTCTGGTTGCTGTGGATAGGGCTTCCAGTTCTATGATGAATAAAAGTGATGAAAGCAAATATTGCTGTCTTGTTCCTTATCTTAAAGGAAAAGTTCTCAGTTTTTCACAATTGAGTAGCATGTTAGCTATGGATTTTTCATTATGACCTTTATTATGTTGAGGTATGATCCCTCTAAACCCACTTTACAGAAGGTTTTATTTTAAAGATTTGTTTTCTTTTCTTTTTTTAAAAAAAGATTTTATTTATTTAATTGACAGACAAATATCACAAGTAGGCAGAGAGGCAGGCAGAGAGAGATGGAGAAGCAGGCTCCCTGCTGAGCAGAGAGCCCTGACACGGGACTCGATCCCAGGACCCTGGTACTATGACCTGAGCCGAAGGCAGAGGCCCTAACCCACTGAGCCACCCAGGCACCCTTAAAGATTTGTTTTCTTTATGAGAGAGTGAGAGAGAGAGAAAGAAAGCAGAGGGAGGGGCGAAGGGAGAGAGAATCCTGAAGCATACTCCCTGCTGAGCATAGAACTGGACTTGGGGCTTGATCTCAGGACTCTGAGATCAGGACCTGAGCCAAAACCAAGAGGCAGATACCCAACTGACTGAACCACCCAAGCGCCCCATTGAGGATTTTTATCATGAAATGGATGTTGTACTTTGTCATGTGCTTTTTCTGCCTCCATTGTGAAGATTATATGATTCGTATCCTTGCTTTCTTGATATGCTGTGTCATGTTGATTGATTTACAAATACTAAACCATCCTTGTCTCACCAGAATAAATCTGCCTGATCATGGCAAATGATTTTTTTTAATGTATGGTTGGATTTCATTTGCTAATATTTTGTTAAGGATTGTTATATCTCTGCTAATGAGGGATTTTGTCCTCATCCTTCATTTTTGGTAGATTCTGTGTCTAGTCTGGCCCAGTGGAATGTTTTTGGAAATTTTCTTTCTTCTTCTTTTTCTTTTTCTTTTATAGCTTGAGGAGAATAGGTATTAATTCTTCTTTATTTTTTCTTATTATTTTTAATTCCAGTATAATTAATATGTGTTATATTAGTTTCAGGTATACAATATAGTGATTCAACATTCTCTGCATTACTCAGTGTTCATGATAAGTATACTCTTAATCCTTTTTTTTTTAAAGATTTTATTTATTTGACAGAAGAGATCACAAGTAGGCAGAGAGGTAGGTAGAGAGAGGAGGAAGCAGGCTCCCTGCCGAGCAGAGAGCCTGATGGGGACTCAATCCCAGGACCCTGGGACCATGACCTGAGTCAAAGGCAGAAGCTTTAACCCACTGAGCCACCCAGGCGCCCTTAATCTTTACCTACTTTACCCATTGCCCCCACCCACCTCTCCTCTGGTAACTATTATATTCTCTGTATTTATGAATCTGGTTTTTGTTTTTCTCTTTTTTTCTTTGCTCATTTGTTTGGTTCCTTTTGGTAGAGTCTTTAGGGTTTTCTTTTTTTTTTTTTAAGTTTTTATTTATTTGACAGAGATGAGAAGTAGGCAGAGAGGCAGGCAGAGAGGGGGAGGGGGGAAAGCAGGCTCTCTGCTGAGCAGAGAGCCCGATGCAGGGCTTGATCCCAGGACCTGAGATCATGACCTGAGCTGAAGGCAGA
>ML109801.1:0-23167 GCA_003697995.1 Taxidea taxus jeffersonii | reverse complement strand
CTTTACCAGTATGGTAGCCTGTCTTTTTTTTTTTTTTTTCTTGTGTGATTGCTATGGCTAGGGCTTCCAGTTCTATGATGAATAAACATGTTGAAAGCAAACATCCTTGTCTTATTCCTGATCTTAGAGGAAGAGCTCTCCTTTTTTTTTTAGCTCTCCTTTTTTTACCATTGAGTGTGCTGTTAGATGTGGGTTTTTCATAATGGCCCTTATTATGTTGAAGTATGTTAACTCTAAATCTACTTTGTTGAGGGTTTTTTATCATGAATGGATGTTGTACTTTGTCAATTGCTTTTTCTCCATCTATTGAAATGATCATAGGGTTTTTATCATTTCTCTTGTTGATGTGATGTATCATGTATTAACTATTCCTTATTCTTTTATTATCTTTTTTTAGAGAGGGGGAGGAGCAGAGGGAGAGGAGAAGAGAGCATCTTAAGCAGGTTCCATGTGCAGCGTGGAGCCCAGTGTGGGCTCCATCTCACATCTCATAACCCTGACATCATGACCTCAGCCAAAATCAAGTTGGATGCTTAACTGACTCAGCCACCCATGTGCCTCAGTGTTAACTGTTCTTTAAATATTTGTTAGAATTTCCTTGTGAATCCATCCAGTCCTGGGCTTTTATTTGTTGGGAATTTTTGGGTTGTTGAATCAATTTTGTTACTACTAATTGGTTTGTTCCAGTGTATAATCTCTTCCTGATTCATCTTTGGAAGATGTTTTTAGGATATTAAATGTATGTTTTTTGGAATACACCCACTTATTCTAGTTGGTCCAATTTGTTGCATATAATTTTTCATAGTATTCTCTTATAATCCTTTGTATTTCTGTAGTATCAGTTGATATTGCTCTTTCATTTCAGATTTAATTTATTTGTGTCATCTCTTTTTTTCTTGATTATCTGGTTATATATTTATCAATTTTCTTTTCAAAGAATTAGCTCTTGGTTTCATTGAACCTTTCTACTTTTTTGTCTCTATTTCATTTATTTCCACTCTGATCTTTATTATTTCAATTATTCTGCTCACTTTGGTCTTTGTTGTATTCTTCTTTTTATTTGTTTGACATTTTTCTTATTTCTATATGTAGCCCTGTATCACTACACATCTCCCCTTAGAATTGCTCTTGTCTTTAGGTCCATAATAAGTTGGCACCATCTGCCTCAAATATGAGAACTTATTTTCTCTTTCAATAATAACAGAGAATTCCTTTAAGATATTCTAAGATTGGAATCTAGAAAACAGGTAACATTATAACAGAATGTGAAACTAGAACACAGTAGAAAAATACAGGAAAAACTTGAATACAATGAAAGAGTAAAAGCCTAAAATAACCTAAAGTGAGGATTCCTAGAAAAAATCTCATTTTCATAAGTGATCGTGAAGGAGTAAGCTCATGGCTACCCCAAAGTTCTTGAAATAGGGTTTTATCATTTTCTGGACCTGCATTATGAAATATAAAAATAAAATTTTAAATAAGTCCACATAGGAAAATGATTATTTCTAACAACTATTAATATGTAAAAGACTACCTTATCTGAGAAGACAGGAATTATGAAGAACCTATGGAGAGAGAGAGAGTGTTTTATAATCATGGTGACAAGTGGTAAAGAATTATAACTCAACTATGAAATTCTCCAGATTATTTTATCACTATAACAGAAATTAAGTGGTGCCTGGGTGGTTCAGTCAGTTAGGCATTTGCCTTTGGAGGTAATGATTCTGGAGTCCTGGAACTGAGCCTTGAAATTGGGTTCCCTGCCCAGCAGAGATTTTGCTTCTCCCTTTTTCTCACCCTCTGCCTTTTCCCCTGCTCACGCTGGACTCTCTCTCTCTTAAATAAATAAATGCAATCTTTTTATAAAAATAAGCAGAAATTACCCCAACTAAATGCAAAACACTCTGGTGGATAAATTTATTCAGCAAGTTGTTTTCCATGAATAATATGTATTAAGCAGCAACATTGAAGAAGGATTTGTTAAAGTGTTGACTATAAATTCCTTTGCTGTGTAGCCTTGCTATTTTACATGTTCCTGTACCATTAACACCAATCATAGCATTATCTTCATGTGTTATCAGTACCTAGCACTGTGTGAAATGAAGTCTTATCTAAGTGTATCGTGTACATGTAAATCTATTTTCTCTATTGTATAGAGAAATATACCTATTAGTACATAATTGACATCTGAGCAGTACTGTTTTGAGAGAAAGAGGTACAACTTATTTATTTTATATGAGTAAATGCCATTTCTCAATGTACTCAAAAGCTATATATTAAAGTATTTTTAAATAAAAAAGGAGGAAATAGAAACAAAAAAAGAACACAATAAGGGAAGAGAATTTAAATATCAGTAAGGTCCATTCTTTGGAATTATTATAATTTTATTATGATTACTCATTCAGTCAAGTTAATCTACTCTTCCCACTGGTCAAAATGATATACTTTTACATCATAGTGATTCCATTTGTAATTGTCTAGGAATAAGGCTACAGTAGTTACATTGTATAAGTTTACTTTGTTTCCCAGAAAAGAACATTTCTTATGACTGTAGAAACCTGACCAGACTTCAGGTACCGACTCTTCAGTTTTGACATAGCTGCCTTCACTTCTTTGTTCCTTAGAGTGTAAATAACTGGGTTTAAGATCGGAGTAAAAATGGTGTAAAACACAGCAAGGACTTTGTCAACCGAATAACCACTGAAGGGCCACACGTAGATGAAGATGCATGGTCCAAAGAATAGTACGACCACAGTGATATGAGCAGTCAATGTGGAGCGGGCCTTTGCCATGCTGGCAGAGGAGCGGTTCCTGACGGTGATGAGTATCACAGTGTAGGAGACAACCAAGAGGAGAAAGGAGCTCATAGAAAGAAAGCCGCTGTCTGCAACTATAAGTAGGCTGATAACATAAGTGTCTATGCAGGCCAGCTTTGTCACTAGAGGGAGGTCACAGAAAAAACTATCTACCTGATTTGGGCCACAAAAAGGCAAGTTAACAGTAAATGCCAACTGGCTAGTAGTATGGATGAAACCCACAAGCCAGGGGATGAGAACAAGAATAATACACACACGACGACTCATTATTGTCATGTAGTGGAGAGGTTTGCATATAGCAACGTAACGGTCATAAGCCATGGATACAAGGAGCACCATTTCACTGCCAGCGAAAAGGTGAACACAGAAAATCTGGGCCAGGCAGGCATCAAACGAAATAGTCTTGTGCTCAACCAGAAAGTCTGCAAGCATTTTGGGGGTAGCAAAAGAAGCAACACATATATCTATAAAAGAAAGATTCGCAAGCAGAAAGTACATGGGGGTATGAAGGCGGGAATCTGAGGTTACAGTGAGGATGATAAGAAAGTTTCCCAGAAGTATTGCTAGGTAAAGTAGTGAAAATATGAGAAACAAAAAAGGTTGGAGCTCCTGGGAATTAGAGAGCCCCAGCAACACAAACTCGGTCACCCGGGAATGATTTATGTCATTCATTGACTTTGGGAGGAACTTATCTTGTAACCTGAATAGGAGAGAAACAGAGATCAATCAGTAAGCATGGGTTTCATTTCCCATTTCCACTTCCTTCCTTAGAGATTCTAATTTCTACTTATATTTATATATCTGAATTTTCATGAGTCATTAAAAATTATATAAGCAATGTAATAACAATAAAGTGAGATGGAGGGGAGAGTTTTGAGATGTTTGACATTGTCATGTCCAGTTATATGAATTTGAGGAATATAATCTACTTGCTTTACAAATGAAATTGAAAATCTGAAATGTTTTCTTGACATTACAGAAATCTAGTCTAAGAAGTTACAGAGACAAAATCTGAATAGTTTTTTCTATAACAAATTATATAACATTTTTTAAATGGCTAACACAGGAAGACTGTTTCACAATGTTGGCCCCAAAAGTGAGACACAAAAGTGTGTATATTATATGAACCTATTTAAATAAAGTTCAAAAATAGGCTACACAAATTTATGATATTAATAAAGCTCCTGGATGGGTTTTCCTGGAAGGGCAGTAGGGACAGAAAGGTGACAGGAAGGACTTCTGAAGTGCTGGTAATATTCTGTTTCTTGATGTGATTGATAGGTATAAGTGTTTGCTTTGTGAAAACGTACAAGATGTGCAAGATCTTCCAGGTGTACTTCTGTGCATATTTTATTTATTAATAAAAAATCCAAGAGGTAAAGAGACACCATTATCTGGTGTGAAAACTCATAGGAAGAATCATTGCTTTGAGTGATTAGGTCTTATTCCCTTCCCTATTCATTTACAAATTTTATGAACTAAAATACAAAACCTAGCAAAGCCCAAAGATCTAGAGCTCGTTGGAACTCTTCCTAGAGTTCCTGGAGTTCTGTTCTATGAAGGAATCCAGTGTATTTGTTCTTTTCAGTTATTTCCTGACGTTAAGCTTCATTAACCTCAGCTATTGTTGCTAATAGCCAAAGATGTATTATTGAATTACAACTGACATTTAATTTGGTGGGGTTTTTAAAAATTATAGTTACATTGTACAGTAGTAGTCATAGTAAGAAATCCAGACCATGAAAAAACAATGTTTTTGTTGTTGTTCAGTTATTATATACTCTACTTTATCAACACTTTCTCCCTTTTATGCTATTTATACTTTTATAAGCTATCTAGAACTTGGAAACATTGTATAGTGAATAAGAAAAAGAAAATGTGAAATGTAAAGAAATATCTCTCTCTACATCTAAATCACTTCTTTGGAAGGGAGTGTCTTTTATTTTACTGATTTCTAATTATTTGCAGTCTTTTTATATTAATGTCTTCTTAAATCTAATTGCAAATTACCTAGTGTTTCCTTGAGTTTCACTGGAGGATTTACACATAAAGATAGGGCATGTGATGAATAATTTTAACTCCCAGGACCCAAATTCAGGGACTAACCCCTATATTTCAAATCTCCAGTTCTCTTGAAAATTCCCCCAAAGAATTCACATATCATCACTAATTATTTAAAAACTATGGCTCATGGATTTTCAGAAGAGACTACCGGCAGAATCTGAAGTCAGAAGAGCTGGAGGTAAAATTATACAGTGGAGTAAGTTTGTCTTTGAGAAGTCACCACATTCTTCTTGGTGTGTTTCTCCCTTCCTCATCATTTCATAGTAGCCAGTTTTTGAGTTAACTCCAGTTACATAGCATGGCCTATCCTCCCTGGGAAAAACCTTGACTCAGACTCCTTGACATAAATACTGTAATGAATGCCTAGAAGCAGGCAAGGAAATGATACCCAACAAGACCAACTAACAGGGGTTCCTATGTGTCCTATCAGAAACAGCAAAGTGTTAAGTTAAGCACAGGGAATGAATCTCCCTCTCAAGGAGACCTTTTAGAGATACAGCAGAAAAGAGTGGCAGAGAAGACTTTCTGGTACCTTACAAATAAAATACATAATCCACTTATGTGAGAAAAATCAGAGGAATCATCCTCCCAATAAAACTTCTGCAAAGTATGCTTCCATGTCAGGGGCTTCTTGGGTAGCCCCCCCACACACACTCATAAACACTGTCTCCCTCAAAAAAATAGGAGCACCTAGGTGGCTTAGTTGGTAAAGCATCTGCCTTCAGTTCAGATCATGATCCCAGGGTCCAGGGATTAAGCCCCAAGTCGGGCTCCCTCCTTAGCGGAGACCCTGCTTCTCCCTCTCCCTCTTCTGCTTCCCTTACTTGTGCTCTCTCACTCTCTCTATCAAATAAACAAATCTTCAAAAATAATAATGCATTTTTTTCAAATCAGAGTATTTTCTGATAATTTTATATGTTCAAAGATAGTTTATATGACCTGACTCATCAAAGAATGAGTTTCTAATTAGTAGATGTGTTTTTGAAAGACCGATCTTTCATTTCTTGTACGATTTGAAAGTAAATTAATGCATGTATACAGGGTTGTACTAGGTAACTCCCAGGTACCTTCTTTTTGAAATTCTATCAGATATTTTCCTACTACTTCTATCTTGGATATTATGACTTGTAGATTAAGTGAAGTTAGTAAAAGTATTGGTTACCAGAGGCCAGCAAACACCCTCATGTCAAAGATCCATCTTTCACAAGTTTTCCAGCATTGCCACTGCCTTTACCCTCTCTAAATCCTGATCAGAGATATAACAGTCACTGGAGACAAATGCTAGCATGTGGTCTTTGTAAGGATACTGACAAAACGCTTTCACTTACCTAAGATGAAATGGGGTGTGTGTGATATATCCTATAATTTGTAGTCATTCACGCTTGTAAGAATTTAGTTGTTACTTCCACATCTCCTAAGAAAATAGACCTGGCTCTGTAGAGATGAACCATAAAGTTTGCTTTTAAATAAGAAGGAAATAGACTGAGGGACTGAGGATGTCCGTAGCCAGGATGGACTCTCTTCATAGAGATGAGAGAAGGCTGAGTGCAGTATTTGAATTTAGATCTAGAGTAGCTGGGGTAGTACTTGGAGCCCTCAGGAATCTAAGAGACAAAGGAGTAGACAAAAAGGAAAAAATGCTAAAGCAATATTTCCTGTTTCACGTTTTGCAAAGAATTCAGCCTAACTGTAGCTATCTTGCTTCTGTTTTTGATAGCAGTAAACTATATGATTAAAAATAACTCTCAGAGACCTCTAGAAATCAATACCAATCATTGGCAACTCAGGATTACATGAAGAGGATTATTTCGTAGTCTCCACTGCAGCTTCAAGTATAGTGTATTTACTGTCATATGTTAGGAAAATGCTTTTTTTTTTTTTTCCAACTTAACCTCATCCATCAAGTCCAGAAGTATGGATGAAATTCTTCAGAGATTTAGACATTGTTCATAAGGGGAAGTTTCAGCAACAATCTACAACAATTTCATATAAGTTTTAACCCACTGAGCCACCCAGGTGCCCCATTCATATAAGTTTTAATTTAAAGATCAGCAAGAATATTTTTTAGAAAGTATCACTTGGGATAGTAATTTTTACATGATCTGGAGTCTGTAAAGAGAGGTATCAGAATATTGTATCATTTTATCAAAACCATGTTTAGGGAATATTTAGGCTTTTTCTTCTCTTCATCTCAATTTCCCTTCATTCAAAGTATAGATAACTTTGTTCCCTGCTTCTCAGATATGTGTTATATATGATCATCAGATAATTGAGTCAAACATTTTGTGTAATAGCAATATAAAGAATTCACCATAGTATTAATAAGATTATAAAAGATAGTAATCATATATGGACTATCCTCTTTTTTTTCTCACAAGTAGAATATGTATCAAGCAAGATATTTGGATTTTCATGTTACTTGTGTTTTCTAGTCATGAATTA
The DNA here is from genome assembly GCA_003697995.1 of Taxidea taxus jeffersonii. Classification (NCBI taxonomy): domain Eukaryota; kingdom Metazoa; phylum Chordata; class Mammalia; order Carnivora; family Mustelidae; genus Taxidea; species Taxidea taxus. Next base: position 15,845 of record ML109801.1, on the reverse strand, counting down.
ACAAAATAGTCTGATGTCCAGATCAATAGATGATGTTCAAAGACATTGTGGACTATAAGAGAAGTAGTAGCCTGAGTTATACAAAATATATATTCAAATTCTGCCTCTCAATAAATAATATCATAATTTTAGGCAAATCACATACCCTTCAAGGTGCTCCGTGTCTCTTCAAAAAAAGAGGGAAGAAGTCTCCCTCCTAATTTTAATATTCTTTAATCCTCTGGCTTTTGAAAGCATGACCCATCCCTAAATGTTAATTTAATGATAAAATTATAAAAGGTTGCATTTAAATAAAATTATATTCAATTAAAAGGCTAAACCCATCCTGGTTTTAGCAAAAAAAAAAAAGGCATTCAATTGCTTCTCAAACTTAGATATTTGGGCAGCTAAAAGGCACAATTGATGTAAAATATTCAAAGATTAATTGAAAGGGTGAGGGCTAATCGTCTGTCTCCTCTTCTCTGTTGTGGCTGAATTAGGAGGCTGCAGAACAACAGGGCTCTTCATGTCGCTAGCCTGATATTGCACCAACTGGGAGAAACGACATTCTTCAGGATCTGCTGAGTAGGATGCAAATGTAGGGGAACACATGTCTTTCCAGACTTTAATCCCCATCATTTATACCTTGAAGTATCCTCAGTACATAGATCTAAGAAAATCCATTAAAATTGTTAGAAGCTAGTTAGTTATTTGACGTCACTGGATTGCAGTGTAGTACTGGTGATAGAGGAGGGTTGTGGTAGTAGAAATCACTTGCATTAGGGCTAATTATGTGAGAGAGTTGTGCACAGAGTTACAGTGCATCACCTTGAGGATTTCACAAATGGAGAAAGGAGCGGGACTAGTGGAAATGCTTTGTCCTGTTGTAGAAAAATTTAACATGGTGAAAAGAAAAGCAGTGAATAGTTCTGTTGGTTATTCCTTTCTGTTTCAGGAGAGGTTTAGCACCATTTGGGTCCCAGGAAAGTCAAAAGTTGATGAGAAGATATTTGTGCCTTTGCATGATACACAGCAATGCAAACATCTTGGTATTTTAATCATTCTAAAAGAGCCACATGCTTAGTTTCCAAGGCAGGGTTTCTAGTGTAGGGCATTGAGAGCCATTTTACAGTAGAAGGACTGTATCCTACAGGGTAGGTTCTAGTGAAGTGACTTATAGTAATCTCTAAAAATTTAATTTTTTTTTAGTTGAAATTTTCAGAAAAAAAATTGCTGTCAGGTGAAGCTCTGATGTTCTCCTTCCCTGAGATTAGTTTATATTGAAGACCAGAATATAAGAGGATAAAGAAAGTCTTCTTTTTCTCATATAGAATTTTGATGCTGATATGAACACTAGAAATCAGCTAGTCCAACATTCTAAATAGTTAGTTGAATGAGTTCTTGAGTAATTAGTTTCTTTACTCAGATTGTACTTTCCAGTGTAGGGAACGTATCTTCTAATACTTTGTCTAACACCTCTCCTGCTCTCCCTTGATGCATCTTCCACAAGTTGGAACATTTTGAATTTATGATTAGAGCTAAACTGAATCTTCATGTTTTCTCAAACATATGAATTTAGAGTACTCCTAAATGACTCTTCGACTGTTACTCCCAGGACTCTTCCTTGTTACCTGTTCTTTCTACTGCCCTTTTCTTATAGATAATCCCTAAAAGTCTGTCTTTTGGAATTTCTTTTCTCCTTAGGATCTTTTGTTGGGAGATTTAATACATTTAAATGACTTTACATCTTTATGAGAAAGAGCCTAAGTGTACACTTCTAATTCTCAGATTTCATATGTATCAGATGACATCAGTGCTCTACCAATTTAATATCTCCAAAATCAACACATTTTCTTTTATAGTAAAATACCAACTCTGCTAATGTCATCATTTTCATACTCTGAAACACAGGCTTAAATCAGTATGATAGATGATGTCTAGCTCTCTCATATCCCTATATTTAATTCCCCAGTTTATCTAATATATGGGTTCACACTGTTTATTTAGATTTTTAATGCTCATTTTCTCTAAACATGAATCATGAACATTTTTCCTTATTGTCACATGTAACTTGTAGCCTTGATTTTAAATGGTTGCATTATGTTCCAGTTTATCAATAAAAATACTTATTCCCACATTGTAGAATTTTTCCCAGTTGAGAATAAGTGTGATTTAAAATAACTTATATAAAAGTCATCTTTAATAATTCTAATTGCATTCAGGATAATTTCTTGAAGGTAAAATTATTGGAATCAAGCCTTTGAACGTTTATGAGTCTCTGGATTCATAACATAGAACTCCCGACTCTAGTACCCTACAGTTCCATCACCATAAGAAGTTCCTTTTTCTCCCTCCACAAACCCCTAGCAATCACTAATGTGTCCTCTATGTCCATAGATTTTCCTTTTCCAGACATCATATGTTTAGTTTGTAGCAAGTATAGCCTTTTCAAATATCTTCTTTCATTTGGTGATATGTATTTAAGATGACTCCATTTGGTTAAATGGATTAGAAGCTCAGTCTTTTATATTATGGTATAGTATTCCACTGAATAGATGTACCTCAGCTCATTTTTCTACTTACCTCTTGGAGGATATCCTAGTTGTTTCTTTTTTGTTTTGGTGGTGATGAATAGTTTCTGTAAACATTTATATGTAGGTTTCTGTGTAGATAACTTTCAAATCAGTTGGGAAATCTAATTTTATAAGAAATGTTTTGCCTCCATATATTTTAAAGCTTGGATATTAGGTACAAACAGATTAATATTTGAACATATTCTTGAAGGATTAAGCTCTTTAGCATTATTACATGTCTCTATTTTTGATAATTTGTTGATCTGAAGTCTTCAGAGTCCAATATTGAATGTTAATACCTCAGTTCCCTTATTAATTACGGTTTGTATTCTTTATATTTCCTCCATCTTTCCTTGTACTTTGGCAGTCTGTGTCTTTGTTTATTTATTTATTTTAATTTACTAGAGAGAGAGCGCGAGCACAGGCAGACAGAGAGGCAGGCAAGCAAGGAGCCTGCTGAGCAAGGAGCCCAATGTGGGACTCCATCCCAGGACGCTGGGATCATGACCTGAGCCGAAGGCAGCTGCTTAACCAACTGAGCCACCCAGACATCCCGGCAGTCTGTGTCTTTAAAGTGGATTCCTTGTTGAGAGCAAATATTTGGGTCTTCTTGTGCTTCATTCTGGCAATATCTGCCTTTTAGTAGAGTCCTTAGATCATTTATAGGTAATGTAATTATTTAATTTGATGTACAGCTACCATCCTGTTATGTTTTTCTATTTTATATATTTTTGCTCCTTTCCCACTCTTCTTGCCCTCTGTTGGAATTTTTTTCTTAGTCTCTCATTTCATTTCCACACTTGATTGTGTTTTACTTTTTAAAATTGCCGTATAACCTTTATTTTCCATTTTATTAAACTGTATGGTAACATTTCCCATATAAATAGTATTTTTATCTTTAAAAAGGTTTTATTCAAAATATTTATTAAATGTTATATCATTTTTGAGACAATAATTATAATAAATTTCCTTCAATTTATTTTGACAGGCTCTAAGCTTTTGTTAAATATGGTACTTTAATCTTTTAAAAAAACCATTTTATTTAAGTATGATTGACATACAAAACTTTTACATATTTAATTTATGCAACTTGATGAGTCTGGGGGTAATTATACACCCATGAAACAATCACTACAATCTATGCCATAAATGTATCTGTTACCTCCAGAAGTTTCTTCCTACCCAACTTTATATATTATTACTTTTCATGGTAGGAACACTCAACATAAGACTACTCTCTTAGCAATATTTTAAGTATACCTTGTGGTATTGTTAACTATAGATACTAGCTATACAGTAGATCTCTAGGACCTATTCATCTTATATAACTGAAACTTTGCTTTTTTACTTATAAGTCTCACTACTTTTTTTCCAGTTTTACTAAAATATAAGTTTTTGAATTTAAAGTATACATGGTGATGATTTTAATGTATAAAATGATCGCCACAATAAAGTTAGTTAATCTCTATCACCTCACAAAGTTACCATTTTGCAGATGTATGGTGAGAGTATTTAAGATTTACTCTCTAAGCAGATTTCAAGATACAACACATTATTGTTAACAGTAGTCGTTGTGATGTACATTTAAACTCCAGAAATTATTTATCTTATAACTGACACTTTGTAACCTTTGCTTAGACTAATACTTCCCTGTTCCCCCAGCCCCCAATATCCAGCAACTACCAGTCTACTCTCCTATGATTTTGACTTGTTTAAATTCCTCATATAAGTGGCATCAGGTCATACTTGTCCTCTTTCTCTGGCTTATTTCACTTAACATAATATCCTCCAGGTTCATCAATGTTATTGTAAAGAGCAGGATTTCTTTTTTTCTTTATTTTTATTTTTATTTATTATTTTTTTAGGAATTCTTTTTTCTTTAAGGCTGAATATTATTTCTTGTTTGTATATAGCACATTTTCTTTATTCAGTGAATATTTAGGTCCCTCTTGGTTATTGTGAATAATGCTATAGTGAACATTGGAGTACACATATCTCTTCAGGATTTTTATTTCAATTCCTTTGGATATATACTCAGAAGGGGGTTTCCTGGGTCATATGTTAGTTATACCTTTTAATTTTCTGGGGAAAACATTCTGTTTTTAATAGTGGTGGTACCAATTTATATTCCCACCAACACGGTACAAGGGTTTATTTTCTCCACATCCACTACTGGCTTTATTTAGTCATTTTAATACCTGCTTTTTAATCCAGTCTGATAATTTGAATTTTAATAAGTGTGTTTAGACTGTTTGCACTTAATGTGATGATTGATGTGGTTAGATTTGCGTTCATCATCTTGTTATTTTTTATTCCATCTTTGTTGTGATTTCCTTTAATCTTTCTCTCTCTCTTTCTTTCTTTCTTTTTTTGACATCCTCTTGATTTTTTAATATGTCTTTTACCTCCTTAATTGGCTTATTATATTTAATTATTTATTTTGTTAGTCTATAATGTTTCTAACTCAATACATCTACCTTTAAGTAGTATTATACCACGTCACATATAGTATATGAACCTTAAAATATTATATGTACTCATTTTCCTTTCCAAGCATTTGTGTATTATTGTGTATTTTACTTTTTCATATGTTGAAGTCCTATATTACCTTGTTACTATCTTTTCTTTAAACATTCAGTTATCTTTTAGAGAACTTGAAAATATAAAAAGTTTTATGTTTGCCCTCATATTTCTCCAGTGTCCTTTAGTGTTTAATGTAAATCCAGAGTTCCACAAATGGCATCATTTTTCTTTTCCTTCAAGGATTTTCTTTAAACTTGCTTGTATGTCTAACATGATTCTTTCAGTTTTGGAATTTCTGAAAAAGACAGTATTTTGCTCTTGGAATATTTTTGATGCATATAGGATTCTAAGGTGGCATTCTTTTCATCTGCAGTTCTTTAAATATATTGCTTGACTATCTTCTGCTTGCATTACTTCCAATGACAATATCAGTTACCACTCTTAAATTTGTTTTTCTAAACATAATATTTTTTCCTCTATCTGTTTTTTTAAAAATTTTATTTAAATTCCATTAACCAGCATATAATTCATCATTAGTTTCAGATGTAATAGTCAGTAATTTATCAGTTGCATATAATACCCAGTGCTCATCACATCATGTGCCCTCCTTAATGCCCATCACCCAATTACCCCATTCTCCCACCCACCTCCCCTCCATCCACCCTCACTTTGTTTCCTATCATTAAGAGTTTCTCATGGTTTTTACCCCTCCCTGAAGACTTCCTGTTCAGTTTTCCCTTCCTTCCCCTATGATCTGCTGCCCTGTTTTTTATATTCCACATATGAGTGAAACCATGTAATTGTCTTCCTCTGATTGACTTCTTTCACTTAGCATAATACCCTCTAGTTCTATCCATGTGGATGTAAATGGTAAGTAGTCATCCTTTCTGATGGCTAAGTAATATTCCATTGTATAAATATATACCATCTTCTTTATCCATCCATCTGTTGATGGACAGCTCAGCTCTTTCTACAGCTTGGCTATTATGGACATTGCTGCTATGAACACTGGGGTGCAGGTGCCCCTTCAGATCACTACATTTGTATCTTTGGGTAAATACCTAGTAGTGCAATTGATGGGTCCTAGGGTAGCTCTATTTTTAACTCATTAAAGAACCTCCATACTGTTCTACAGAGTGGCTATACCAGCTTGCATTCCCACCAATACTATAGAAGGGTTTCACTTTCTCTGCATCCTCACCAACATTTGTTGTTTCCTGTCTTGTTACTTTCAGTTGTTCTGAAATGTGCAAGGTGTAAGATCGTACCTTGTTCTGGTTTTGATTTCTAGTTCCCTGATACTAAGTGCTCTTGTGTACTTTTTCATGTGTTGGCCATTTGAATGTCTTCTTTGGAGAAAGATCTGTTCATGTCTTCTGCCCATTTATTGACTGGATTATTTGTTCTTTAGGCGTTGAGTTTGATAAGGTTTTTTTTTTTTTTTTTTGCATTTTTTAAATTAAATTTTTTATTTAAATAGAAAAGGTTTTTGGTGCTTGCAAATTCTTTCAGTTTTTGTTTGTCCTGGAAGCTTTTTATCTCTCCTTCTCTTTCAATGATAACCTAGCTGGATATAGTATTCTTGGCTGCATGTTTTTCTCGTTTAGTGCTCTGAATATATCATGCCAGTTCTTTCTGGCCTGCTAGGTCTCTGTGGATAAGTCTGCTGCCATTCTAATATTTTTACCATTGTATGTTACAGACTCCTTGTCCCGGACTGCTTTCAGGATTTTCTCTTTGTCACTAAGACTTGTTAATTTTACTATTAGATGATGGGTTGTAGACCTATTCTAATTGATTTTGAGGGGGACTCTCTGCACTTCCTGGATTTTGATGCTTGTTCACTTTGCCATATTAGGGAAATTCTCTACAATAATTCTCTCCAATATACCTTCTGCTCCCCTCTCTCTTTCTTCTTCTTCTGGAATCCCAATTATTCTAATGTTGTTTCGTCTTATGGTATCACTTATCTCTTCAATTCTCCCCTCATGGTCCAGTAGTTGTTTGTCTCTCTTTTTCTCAGCTTCTTTATTATCTGTCATTTAGTCTTCTATATCACTAATTATTTCTTCTGCCTCATTTATCCTAGAAGTAAGAGCCTCCATTTTTTATTGCACCTCATTAATAGCTCTTTTTATTTCAACTTGGTTAGATTTTAGTTCTTTTATTTCTCCAGAAAGGGCTTTTATTTCTCTGGACAGGGCTTCTCTGATATCTTCCATGCCTTATTCAAGCCTGGCTAGAACCTTGATAATCATCATCCTGAACTCTAGATCTGACATATTACCAATGTCTGTATTGATTATGTCCCTGACCTTCTGTACTGCCTCTTGTTCTTTTTTTGTGGTGAGTTTTCTGCCTTGTCATTTTGTCCAGATAAGAATATATGAAGAAGCAAATGAAATACTAAAAGGGTGGCAAAGATCCCAGGAAAATGTGCTTTAACCAAATCAGAAGAGACCCCAAATCATGGGGAGGCAGAGAAAGGGAGTAAAAAGAAGTTCAGTAAAAAAAAAATATAAAAGAAAACAAATAAATAAAAATGTAAAAAGAAAAAAAAAATATATATATATGTTAGACTGGTGACTAGAACAGGGTCACCCACTTAATTTTGGGAGTATTTTGGTCTCTTAGAAGAAACTACCTCCCAAAATTTTAAAGAATGAAAAACATATATAAGGGTAAACACAATGAAGGGATGGAATATGACTATAGAGATGAAAAAAAATATTTTTAATTTCTAACAAAGGAGTTGATAAGGTAAGTTGTTTGGGAGAATAAAGAAAAAGAAAGTGGAGAGAAGTTGCTTGGGCTGGAGACTAGATCAATCCCGGTGCTAGATGTAGGGTGTATGTTGATCTATTACAAGAAGTTGTACCCCAAATTTTTTATAAGAAAAAACCCTATGTATATGCAAAAAAGAAAGTTAGATATAATGAAGAATAAAATATGACTATAGTAATGAAAGTTCAAAAAATATTTTTTTATGAAAGGTATTAAGATAAACTAGTTAAAAACATTAAAAGAGGAAAAGGTAAAAGTTAAAAAAATAGCAGAAGAAAAAAAATAAAAAAAAAATTAACTTTGCAAGACTAAAGAATCATGGGGAGAAAGCCATGAATTCCATGCCTTGCTTTCTCCTCCTCTGGAATTCCGCTGTTCTTGGTAAGTGAACTTGGGCTTGGCTGGATTTCTTGTTGGTCTTCTGAGGGAGGGGCCTGTTATAGTGATTCTCAAGTGTGTTTGCCCCAGGCGGAATTGTACCGCCCTTACCAGGGGCCTGGCTAAGTAATCTGCTCAGGTTCGCTTTCCAGAGCTTTTGTTCCATGAATGCTTTCCATAGAGTTCTGGAGGATGAGAATGAAAATGGTGACCTCCCATTCTCTGGCCCGGAAGAGCCGAGAGCTCAGGGCCCCACTCCTCAGTGTACCCTCAGAGAAAAACGCTCAATCACTCTCATCTCCCTGGCCTCCAGCCACACTTGGAGAAAAGCACTCAATCACTCCCATCTCCCTGGCCTCCAGCCCAGCCTGTGACCAAGCGTCTCTGTCTCTGGCACACAGCTCCACCTGGAGTCTCTGAACCCTGCAGATCCCTGAGCAATTCCAGGTCAGGGTCTCCCCAGATCTTGTGGGGACCCCACTCACAGAGCACCAGCCTGTGTCACGGATTATGGTTCAAGGTAACCCCGAGTTGAGAGCTCACTCCTCAGCTCTGTCTCTGTAGCTGGCTTCCCCACTCTAATACCTGCAAGCTCTAGGACACTCAGACACTGCCGATCCTTCTGTGACCCCACGGGACCTGAGGCCATGCTGTCCCCGCGTGCGCTTCACCCTGGTTTAGCCTCTGGAGCGATGTCCCTCAGTGGAGCAGACTTTTTTTTTTAAAGAGTTTATTCATTCATCTGTCAGAGAGAGAGCATGCACAAGCAGGCAGAGGCAGAGAGAGAAGCAGGCCCCCAGCCGAGCAAGGAGCCTGATGCGGGACTCGATCCCAGGACGCTGGGATCATGACCTGAGCTGAAGGCAGTGGCCTAACTGACCGAGCCACCCAGGTGTCCCTGGAGCAGACTTTTAAAAGTCCTGATTTTGTGCTCCATTGCTCAGCCGCTTGCTGGGAGCTGGCCCCTCCTCCCGCAGACTATCTTCCCATCACTTTGGATTCACTTCTCTGTCAGTCCTACCTTTCAGAAAGTGGTCGATTTTCTGTTTCTAGAATTGTTGCTCTTCTTCTCTTTGATATTCTGTTGGAATTGTAAGTGTGCAGAATGGTTTGATAAGCTATCTAGCTGATCTCCGGCTACCTGATGTTGTCTCAGCTTATTTCTCCACCATTTTGATTCCTCTCTCCCTATTTTTAAATTTCTTTTCAGTGTAACATAATTCATTTTTTTATGCACCATACCCAGTGCTCTATGCAATATGTGCCCTCCATAATACCCACCACCAGGCTCACCCAACATCCCACTCCCCGCCCCTTCAAAACCCTCAGATTGTTTTTCAGAGTCCATAGTCTCTCATGGTTCATCTCCTCCTCCAATTTCCCTCAACTCCCTTCTCCTCTCCATCTCCCCATGTCTTCTGTGTTATTGGTTATGCTCCACAAAGAAGTGAAACCATATGATAATTGACTCTCTCCGCTTGACTTATTTCACTCAGCATAATCTCTTCCAGTCCCGTCCATGTTGATACAAAAGTTGGGTATTCATCCCTTCTGATGGAGGCATAATACTCCATAGTGTATATGGACCACATCTTATTTATGCATTCATCCGTTGAAGGGCATCTTGGTTCTTTCCAAATTTTGGGTGCCATGGCCATTGCTGCTATGAAAATTGGGGTATAGATGGCTCTTCTTTTAATTTGAATCTCCCTGATGGAGAGTGATAATGAACATTTTTTCATGTGTCTGATAGCCATTTGTATGTCTTCATTGGAGAAATGTCTGTTCATGTCTTCTGCCCGTTTTTTGACATGATTATCTGTTTTGTGTGAATTGAGTTTGAGAAGTTCTTTATATATCCTGGATATTGGCCTTTTGTCTGTACTGTCATTTGCAAATATCTTCTCCCATTCCGTGGGTTGCCTCTTTGTTTTGTTGACTGTTTCCTTTGCTGTGCAGAAGCTTTTGATCTTTTTTTTTTTTAAAGATTTTATTTATTCATTTGATAGACAGAGATCACAAATAGGCAGAGAGGCAGAGAGAGACAGAGGAGAAAGCAGACTGTCCACAGAGCAGAGAGCCCGATGCGGGGCTCGATCCCACGACCCTGGGATCATGACCTGAGCCGAAGGCAGCGGCTTTAACCCACTGAGCCACCCAGGTGCCCCCAGAAGCTTTTGATCTTGATGAAGTCCCAAAAGTTCATTTTTGCTTTTGTTTCCTTTGCCTTTGGAGACATATCTTGAAAGAAGTTGCTGTGACTGATACCGAAGAGGTTACTGCCTATGTTTTCCCCTATGATTCTGATGGAATCCTATATCATGTTGAGGTCTTTTATCAATTTTGAGTTTATCTTTGTGTATGCTGTAAGAGAATGGTCGAGTTTCATTCTTCTACCTATAGCTGTCCAATTTTCCCAGCACCATTTATTGAAGAGACTGTCTTTTTTCCACTGTATATTTTTTCCTGCTTTGTCAAAGATTATTTGACCATAGAGTTGAGGGTCCATATCTGGGCTCTCTACTCCATTCCACTGGTCAGTGTGTCTGCTTTTATGCCAGTACCATGCTGTCTTGGTGATCACAGCTTTGAAGTAAAGCTCAAAATCAGGCAACGTGATGCCGCCAGTTTTGTTTTTCTTTTTCAACATTTCCTTAGCAATTTGGAGTCTCTTCTGATTCCATACAAATTTTAGGATTATTTGCTCCAGCTCTTTGAAAAATACTGGTGGAATTTTGATCAGCATGGCATTAAAAGTATAGATTTTTCTAGGCAGTATAGATATTTTAACAATGTTTATTCTTCCGATCCAAGAGCATGGAAGGGTTCTTTGCCTGGTTTGGGAATCACTCTTCATAAAAAGAGTCTGGAAGTTTTCCTTCTGTTTCAATTTTTTGAAACAGCTTCAGGAGAATAGATGTTATTTCTTCTTTGAAAGTTTGGTAGAATTCCCCAGGGAATTCATCAGGTCCTGGGCTCTTGTTTTTTGGGAGGTTTTTGATCACTGCTTCAATCTCATTACTAGATATTGGTCTATTCAGGTTGTCAATTTCTTCCTGGTTCTATTTTGGAAGTTTATAGTTTTCCAGGAATGAATCCATTTCATCTAGGTTGCTCAACTTACTAGCATATAACTGTTGATAATAATTTTTGATGATTGTTTATATTTCCTTGGTCTTAGTTGTGATCTGTCCCTTTTCATTCATAATTTTATGAATTTAGGCCTTCTCTCTTTTCGTTTGGATTAGTGTGGCCAATGGTTTATCGATCTTATTGATTCTTTCAAAAACCAGCTTCTAGTTTCATTGATGCATTCTGCTGTTTTCTATCTCATTAATTTCTATTATTTCTATTTCTATCTCATTAATCTCTGCTCTAATCTTGGTGATTTTCCTTCTTGTGTGTGGAGTTGGCTTAATTTGTTGTTGGTTCTCCAGTTCTTTAAGGTGTAGAGACATCTGATGTATTCTGGATTTTTCAATTTTTTTTAGGGAGGCTTGGATGGCTATGTATTTCCCCCTTAGGACTGCCTTTGCTGTATCCCATAGGTTTTGGGCTGAAGTGTCTTCATTCTCATTGGTTTCCATGAATTCTTTAAGTTCTTCTTTGATTTCCTGGTTGATCCAAGCATTCTTAAGCAAGGTGGTCTTTAGCTTCCAGGTGTATGAGTTCCTTCCAAACTTTTCCTTGTGATTGAGCTCCAGTTTTAAAGCATTGTGGCCTGAGAATATTCAGGAAATAATCTCAATCTTTTGGTATCAGTTGAGCCCTGATTTGTGACCCAGTATGTGGTCTATTCTGGAGAAGTTTCCATGTGCACTCAAGAAGAATGAGTATTCTGTTGTTTTAGGGTGGAATGTTCTGTATATATCTATGAGGTCCATCTGGTCCAGTGTGTCATTCAATGCTCTTGTTTCTTTATTGATCTTCTGCTTGGATGATCTATTGCTGAGAGTGGTGTGTTAAGATCTCTTGCTATTAATGTATTCATATCAATATGACTCTTTATCTTGAGTAACAGTTTTCTTATGTATTTGGCTGCTCCCATATTGGGGGCATAAATATTTACAATTGTTAGATCTTCTTGGTGGATAATCCCTTTAAGAATAATGTAGTGTCATTCTGTATCTGTGACTATGGTCTTTAGGTTAAATCTAATTTATCTGATATGAGAATCACTACCCCAGCCTTCTTTTGAGGCCCATTGGCATGAAAGATGCTTCTCCATCCCTTCACTTTTAGTCTGTGTGTATCCTTAGGTTCGAACTGGGTGTCTTGTAGACAACATATGGATGCGTCCTGTCATTTTATCCATTCTACAACCCTGTGTCATTTTATGGGCACATTTAGGCCATTCACATTGAGAGTGGTTATTGAGAGATATGTTTTTATTGACATCGTGTTACCTGTAAAGTCTTTGTTTCTATAGACTGTCTCCATATATTTCCATATATTTCTGTTCAATGATATTCTTAGGATTTTTCCTCTTCTATAGAACTCCCTTAATATTTCCTGCAGTGTCAGGTTGGTGGTCGCATACTCTTTTAAACCTTTCCGGTCTTGAAAGCCCTTTATCTCTCCATCCATTTTGAATGTCAGTCTTGCTGGATAAAGTATTCTTGGCTGCATGTTCTTCTCATTTAGTGCCCTGAATATGTCTTGCCAGCCCTTTCTGGCTTGCCAGGTTTCTGTGGACAGTTCTGATGTTATTTTGAAGGGGTTTCCTCTGTACATAAGGAATTTCTTTGCCCTTGCTGCTTTCAAGAGCTCCTGTCTACAATTATGATTCATCATTTTCACTATCAGGTGTCTTGAGGTCTTTCTAGATTCTATGATCTTGGGGGAGACCATTCTGCCCCTAGTACACGAACACTGGTTCCATTCGCCAGATTGGGGAAATTTTCATGGAGAATTTCATCAACTATATCTTCTAGTCTTCTTTCTTTCCTTTCCCCCTAGGGATTCCAATAATTCTGACGTTGGAACATTTAGTGGCATCATTTATTTCCCTAATTCTGTTTTGTGGCTTCTGAGCTGTTTGTTCCAGGATTCCTCCTCATCCTTTTTCTCTGTTTGTTCTCCAGATCACTAATTCTATCTTCTGCCTCAGTTACCCTAGCTGTTAGAAAATTTAGATTAGATTGTAACTCATTGAGAACATTGTGAACATCATCCTTGGTGGCTTTCTCCAACCTAGCTATTGCCTAGATAACTGTTAGCCTCAATTCCCTTTCTGATGTACTATCTATGTCCATATCCAATAGCTCTGAGGCAGAAGGCCCAGTCTCTGAATTTTTCTTCTGTTGGGCATGCCTCCTCCTAATCACTTTGGTGAAAGATGGCTGAACAGATGTGTAGCTGAATGTATTGCCCACGGTGCAGGCAAGGTGCACCCTGGAACGCTTCTGAACAATCAAGAGTCCCCACCCAAAGGAAAGAAAAAAAGAAAAATGGGGGGGGGAAGATAAAAGAGACGGCCCAGCCCAAATGGTAAGATTACCAAAAGGTAAGATTTATGAAGCATACAAACAAAAACAGACAAACAAAAAGATGGACAAAATTAAATGACAAGAGAAAAATAAATATATAAAAACAAACAAAAAAAAACTAGTCAAAAATAACCCCAAGTATAAGATTTATATACTACCAGGACAAAAAAAATACACAGAAACACTGGCAGAAGAAAAAGTTGGGAGAGTGGTTATTAATTCTCAGTGTGGGCGAGGAAGGTTATTTTGATTCTTCCTGGATATATCTTGATAATTTTGTTAAAGGACTCAACTTTCCTAAGATAAAGGGGGATTAAAAACTGGTTTACCTATAGGGGTAGCATTGATTGGGGAAAGGGGATTACCTTGAAGCTTATCTCTATATGAATATTTAAAAAAAAGAATAAACTAAAATAAAATTAAATTAAAAAAAAATTAAAAAATAGAAAAGCAAAAGAAAAACACAGATAAATGTGTCAAAAAGTTCAGGTTAAAAGGTTATTATGAAATTTGATGTACTGGACATCTCACTGTGATGGTAAATATGTTAAAAAGTTATATATAAAAAAATGAACCAGAATAGTGGGAACGAATTAAAAATAAAGGTTGTATCTATTAAGTAGTGGTGATTGTCCTCTTTTCTTTTGTTTTTGTTTGTTTGTTTGTTTTGTTTTGGTTGGCTTTCTGGGGGAGGGGCCTGCTGCGTGGGTTTTCAGGGAGTCTTGCTAGAGTTAAGTCCTCCTGCCCCCATCAAAGGGGTGGGCTCTGAGGAAACCGGTTTTTCAGGCTTTTGTTCTCTGGAGGTTTTTGTTTGTTTGTTTGTTTGTTTGTTCATTTGTTTTCTCTTCCCTTGGCGGCTTTTCATGGTTTTTGGAGGTTTAGAGGAAAGCAAACTGCCCCCAGACCTCCCTCTCATAGAGAAGCCTCAGTCTGTTCCTCTCTGGATGCTCCAGAGCATGTAAATTCTCCCTCTGCCGCTGGCAAAGCACGTTCCCAATCACAGTCTCTGGGGTTACAGGAACTCCTGCTTGTACCCAAAACCATGGTAGCTGCGGCTGTCTGGGCAGCTCCAGACCACCAGAGAGGTCCCAAGCAGCGATAGTGCACTGAGATTTTCCCTCTGGCCTGGGCTGGGAGTGCTCAGACTCTCCGGGGTCTGAGAGAGCACTGGCTGGTGCCTGCACGCACCTCTCTCAGGGGAGGGTATGGGGCGTGACTCAGACTCTGGTCGCATGGCGCGTGTGTGGAGAGTACAAAAGGCTGTGGTTCTACCGGCTGGCAAGTCTCCCTCACCCTCACGGGAGCCGCCACCCAGACACTCTCAGGTGCACCAGTGACTCAGGGACCAAGACCTGGCTTCTTTGCTTCACTCTCTCTGGCTCAGCATCAGCGGTGGCTGTCCTGGGTTGGTGAACTTAAGCCCCTGTCCCTAAATGCTCCAATTCCCACAATTTTCCCACACGATCCTTTGTTCTTTTTGGGTGCTTTCAACCAGACTCCAAGTTAACGCTGGTCCCCAATTGCAGGGTACTCTTGTATTGGGGTATTACTTTCCAATGGGTTGCTTCTGGTGGCTTCCTCCCCCTTTTGTTTATCTTCTGATATCAGTCCAACATTCCCACTCTGCTTTACCTGCCTGCTGGTGTCTTCTGCCCCCATAGAGATCCAGAAGTGTATTTTTCTAATCTCAGGCTGATTTCATGTGTGATCAGAGTTCTTTGGTAGGTGATCAGCTCACTTTAGAATACAGGTTGAAACGGCGCCTCCTCCTCCTTCCCTGCCATCTTGTCTCCCCTGATAAGTTCTTTATAGATCTTGGATACTAGCCTTTTATCCAATAAGACATTTGCAAATATCTTCTCCCATTCTGTAGGTGGCCTTTTAGTTTTGTTGACTGTTTTATTTGCTGTGCAGAAGCTTTTTATCTTGATTAAGTCCCAAGAGTTCATTTTTACCTTTGTTTCCCTTGCCTCTGAAGATGTTTCTAGGAAGGAGTTGCTGCAGCTGAGGTCGAAGAGGTTGCTGACTGTGTTCTCCTCTAGAATTTGGTTGGATTCCTGTCTCCATTTAGGTCTGTCATCCATTTTGAGGTTGTTGCTGTTGTTGTTGTTGTTGTTGT
>ML109800.1:70769-83897 GCA_003697995.1 Taxidea taxus jeffersonii | reverse complement strand
TTTTTTTTTATGATTTTATTTATTTATTTGATGGACAGAGATCACAAGTAGGCAGAGAGGCAGGCAGAGGGAGGGGGAAGCAGGCTCCCTGTTGAGCAGAGAGCCTGATGCAGGGCTCCATCCCAGGACCTGGGATCATGACTTGAGCCGAAGGCAGAGGCTTTAACCCACTGAGCCACCCAGGTGCCCCCAGGCCTTACTATTTTTATCAATATAATGGTTTTCTGGGTTTGTTATTAGAGACATCTAGACATCATAATGCGTAGCATACATTCATGTCACATGCAGAACGGTAGGATGTGAAAACTGGGACTCGTGACTTTCTTCTGGTCCAGCTTCCTCCTAGAAATGATGAAATGGAGACCTAAACAGTAAAGGCCTGCATCGAAAACACAGACAGGTAGGCAGAGTGGGCGCAAGAGCCAGAGCTCCCTGACTCCAGTCCTGGGCTTGGTGCTGCTCTTTCTGAAGCTTCCTCCTCTCAGTCAGCACTGTGATTCAGCGAGCTCCTTTCCAGGGCTAATGGACACAGGTTCCTTCCCCAGGCAGAGCAGCTTTCTCCACAGAGGAGATGGCTTAGTTTCTAGGCCATGTCAGGCGTCCATGACGCTGTTGTGTTCCACAATAGAGCAAGTAAGGAACTACAGGGTGATTCAATACCAGGAACATCGGCCTCTGCCGGAGAACCATTTTAATGAGCATGTCCTGACAGGTGTCAGGAAGGAGCATTTCCTCCCTCTCAGGAAATGGCAGGTTGAGCTGTGGTTCTTTGATAGGAACCTTTCTAAGACTCCAGCAAGAAACACATTATGTATTCTCACGTAAGCTTCCTTTTACTTTGTTGTCTCAGCAAACAACTTTTTTTTCTCATATCAGAAAAATAGCCATTTAATTAGCTTTACTTTTTCAATTAAGATGACCTTCCACCCATGACAGTGCATGGACTCTACTAGCTTTCTGCTTGGTTTACGTTTTGATGAACAAAGCTTGTTTACACTAGGAAATAATTTGGGTTCCGGCTGTTTTTCTCCAAAGCCTTTCAAGTATCGCAGCCAAGATGATGTGGATGGGATAGAGACTGTGGCATAGTGTGGTATATGCCTATGGGTGGAACTAGAGCAAGGGCTTTTGACGATTCTCTTTTGATTTTGCCTTTCTTTGAACCAGAAATGGAAGCCAGTAGTATAATGAATTCCATTATAACACAAATCTGATATGAGGGCATAAACACTGGACACCAGAATCTGAGTAACTAATCCTCTCATCCCCTCTGGCATTGGTATGCAGCCTGGAGCCTGCTAAACATACACACACACACACACACACACACACACACACACTGCAAATGGGAATTTTACATCTTAAGTAATGGCAATTTGTAAAAAAGAGAGGGGAAACCCACCCCCCACTTTGTCCTTGGTAAAATGCTCACTCCGTCTCTCCTTCTTTTGAGGAAGGAGAAAGGAAAACTGGCATGCGCACCCTGCTCAGTTCAGGCGAATGGACAGCCAGTTTTCCTTGCATCCTCAAAAGGATTTGTTCATGTCATTAGACTCTCGAACCAGTCACACTGTGGCTGTTTCCATCTATGCTCTCCCCCCTCTGGAAACATGGCTCTTTCTTTTTTTTTTTTTTTCTTGTGTTTTGTTAGTCACCATAAAATACATCATTAGTTTTTGATGCAGTGTTCCAAAATTCATTATTTACATACAACACCCAGTGCTCCATGCAATATGTACCTGAGACTGTGGTAACATGGCTTTTTCACCTTTTATTCTTGTACTTGAGAGAGTGACTGTCCTCAGGATGTAGCCCTCCTCCTCTCTGAGGGATCCTGTTTCTTCTCTTTCTTCAACTCTCCCTTTAGAACTTGCCTCTCCTGAAAACTGGCCTGCCCCTTTGGGCCTGTTGCACCCTCCCTTTGCACTGAAATATAATTACCATTTCTTACTTGCTTTTTTTTCCCCCCCATCTAAGTGTAACCTTAGAACCCTTGAGACTATGTCCTATATTGCCTGGAGTGCCCAAAAAATAATTAATAAATCACAAGAGTCTAATATAATATTATCAGGGAATACATTTTCATTTGAGGGAGTTCTGAATTTAGAATATTTGATAATTCATCACAAGTTTGGCTGAAGCTCCCCTCGCACTTCCTATGGGGGAAAAATTCTTCCCAAGCAAATAGAAGAGAATGCTAAAATAGATACAAAGAAAGGTTTAACCTATTAAACTAAACAAACACAAAAAACCCTTGCAGTTTAGGAGTGATCATTGGCTTGTAAACAGCGTATTTCCTTTGTGTTCCTGAATTAGATTCAGTATAACAGAGTCCTAAAATGAGTGTTAGAGAGAGATACCATAGACCTCTTGAGGAAAGGGTGGGAACATGGGCTAGACAGTCAAGGAAATTCTTGTGGCAGAGGAAGGGTCTGGAATTGGCCTGTGAAGGATGGGCACAATTCGGATTTGCAGGAGGCAGGTGTGAAGGCAGCCCAGGCTGAGCAGTTTCAGGGAGCAGAGGCATGCAGCCAGTCAGGCTAGGACATGTGCAAGGCCCTGGCACTTTGGGATGCCAAGTCTCTGGTAGAGTCAGTCTGAGAAGAATGGGGTATAAAGTTAGGTTGGCTGGGCGGGGACCATGTAGGCTTCCAGCACCCAGGGACACTTATGATCCATTGCACTATAAATTACTTAAGGAATCAAACATTTATTTTTCTAAAAATAAGTTTATAATTTAGACTTGAATTCTCAGGGCTTCCGAGTGCTTCTACCCATCAGGTTAACATCTTCTACATGTGACAAGGTGATTGACAGCAATGGGAGGGACTTGTACCCAGAGCCATTTGTGCAGATTTCTTTCGAACTGAGGATCTACAGACAATGGCCTGGCATCAGGAGGGCAACCTTTGTGATATATCTGGGGTGGACTCTGGCTTCTCACGTAGAACTCTCGGTGATGTCATTGACCTTCTTAGCAGAGGAAACACATAGGAAAGAAACATTAATTCTGCCCTTGTAATAATATCAGACCCTAAAGTGGCCTTTGTGATGTGTGTTAGTCACTTCCTCAGAGTCGGCTTAGAATTGGCACCATTTTGCCAGTCTAGTTTTGTGACGGCTTTTGTGATGTATGCTGTACAAGTATCTTGGAACTCCAAAATATGCATCCTCGGTATTGTATATGATGAGTGACCACACATAAAAAATCACAGCAGCAAAGAGGTCCAGGAATCTGTGGTTTTGTTGATAGACTAAAATTTGAGTTCGAAGAAGTGAATCTTTATGGGAATCTTAGCATAGTTTGGCTTCTCTGTTTATTTAATATTGCTAGTTCCCAGAGAGATTTCCTCCTTCACACAGGTGCCAGCTTCCCTTGATGCTAAGGTCAACTGAAGGCTCAGCAAAGTCTCATTAAGGAATGGATCTGTTGGCCATGGCGATCTTGGCCTGTGGAGTCTGGTGGGAAAAAAACTGGTACAAATTTGTACCTGATCAAAGAAGTCCTCTCTAAGGATGATCAGGGAGTTGGTTTCCTTTAGCCATTAGTGAGACAAGGAAGAGGTAGCAGGTAGCAGTCCTGTATTACCTCTCTGTTCCAGAGGGGCAGGTTCTTATGATGTTACAGCCTCCTGTGGGCAAGGTGCTTCTTTTGAGTCCATGGTCCTTGGCAGTGGGATTTGAGTGGACTAGAACTTAGGTTATGGGAAGCTATCTGCGTCTCGGAGTTAGCAATATTAACATTCGGGAAATGTGACCCATCCTCATTACAAACCCTCCGGGCCCCACCCTTGTGAGCCTTGGCTGGAAAGCCGCTGCACAGTACAGCAGCCCACCCACTGAAGATGAGACCTTTTATCATTTGCTTCTGCAGGTAGTTCAGCTGGTTGCCGCACTGTGAGGCTTCAGGGGACCTCTGGACCCCTCACATCATCATCTGGCACATTCCTGATACACAGTCTGACAGAGCAAGACCTCTAGCACATACTCATCCTCTCCATGGCAATTCTTCAAACTATGGCAAACTGCCAAAGACACCTACGCTGTTTGATAGATTTCATGCAAAGCCTTTCATTTTGTATCATTTTATTTCCAGTGGCATCCTCCCACCTTCTACCACCGACTTCCCGGATATTCACAACATTCATGCAATAGATAATATTGATACTTACTGCACACAAGGAATGCTGCTAGATACTTCACTATACTTTGATTAGGAGCAGGGGCTGGAGAAGGTGATCAACAGTGTACAATTCTTTAGTGAGAACAAGAAATAGCTTCTCTCAGTCAAGGTATTCAAAAGGGGCTTATATACCTGCCAAATGGAAATAGTGGCAAAAAAGAAAATAATCAGGCAAAATATTGTGTGTGGCTTGTGGAAAAAATACAAGTTTAGAACGTCAATTAAAAGTTTAATCTCGGGGTGCCTGGGTGGCTCAGTGGGTTAAAGCCTCTGCCTTCAGCTCAGGTCATGATCTCAGGGAGCTGAGATCGAGCCCCACATCGGGCTCTCTGCTCAGCAGAGAGCCTGCTTCCTCCTCTCTCCCTCTCTGCCTGCCTCTCTGCCTACTTTTATCTCTGTCTGTCAAATAAAAAATAAAATCTTTAAAAAAAAGTTTAATCTCTTTGAGAATGTGGCCAAGCAGTGGCTTCCTGAGTACCCACAGTAGAAGATGACCATAAGCGTGCAGCATCACAGGTTTCGAAAATACTGGCGTGCCCAAGTAGGAATCCAGATCAGTCTAGTGCTGAATGGGAACTTCTTGCATTGTGTTCTCCTTTTCAAAGTGTTCTATTTAGATCTAGCCCTTTGTCCTAAAGGGAACATGAAAAACTCAGCTGGGTCCATGGAGATGGTCATTGAAAATGAAGACCCATCTGTGTAGGCTGAAGGGAGTGACAAGGTTTTAACTAGGGGAAAACTGGAGACCAGTTAAGTGACTTGCAAGAATATCAAATGCAGATGGCTTTAATCATAGGAGAATTTCTCATCACAAAGCTCTTTATTCGGGTGAGTTATAAATTATTATTGTGGAGCTAAAAACAAGTTGGGAAAAGAATCTGTATAAAGTGCTGAGAAGGTAGCATGCCCAAGACATGGTGGAGAGTAGACCTCTTGAGACATCTTCTAACTCTATAATTCTGTATTGCCCAATTCTGTACTGACTACAAGGGCAGAAGTGCAAACCACACATGTAGAATCGGTTAAGGGAGCTTTAGTTATGTCACACTGGTGTAACATCACAAACAGCTTTAACTTGTACATTGAAAGAAGCAAAACATTGCTCTTGAATGTGCCAATGAAGTTAGAAGTTTTAGTAATCCGTTGGTCTAAGGAATTTACGTAATTTTCCCCCTGGTTATAAGTGCTAAGTTTAGTTTTAAAGCTAGTTTAAGTTACCTTGCAATGCAAAGTTGATAATTCCTGCCCCAAATTAAAGTCAGAAGAGACTGAAGTTCTGAAGTTTTGGTACCAGCTCAATCTCATGCAAAGGGCTTGAGAATTCAGTTAGTAGGTCCACTTACTAGCTTGCATGATTCTGCAATAATGTATTCTCTGCCTAACGTAAACTGTGGCTATCTATAATGCTTGCTCTTGCTGTTAAAGAAAATATAATACCTTTTTTACTCCCACAGTGGAGGGCACACAGTGACATTCAGTAAAACTGAGAAAGTGTAACTCCAAGGGTGTACACCAGAAGGTGGGGAAAGTGCTTAGCTCTGTCCCTGAGCTGCACGGGAACAGACTTTAGTGACCACAGTCAGCATTGGCTGAAAGCGGCAGCTCCTCTCCTTGGCCCAGTATGGTGACTGCTCTCTGACTCACACTGGCCTGCTCAGAAGAGCCTCTGGTCTAGGCTCCAAGTCTAAAGGAGAGGCAAGATACCATGGGGCAAGCAGGTGGAGGCCTGCCGACATGGCCAGCCGAGTTTTGAGAAGAGCTTACATATCCATAGTTAGTTGTGCCTAATCCCCTTAAGACAGTTTGCCCTCCAGTTATGCTCCAATATATGGGGAAATTGCCAGTGGGGAATCAGGTAGAGAAAGCCAAGCCTATCCCCACTCATTCAACATCCCAGGATCAGGTGTTTCTCTCCTTTTGTTCTGAATCTTCATCAAGAGGTGCTGTTGAAAGATTCCCAGGGATTTTTCTTCAGAAGGAATCATTTAACACAAGTGCCATCATTTATTTCAGAAGCAATTCCTTGGCTGTCCATAAATGCTAATGAGGTGCATACAAGTGCAATCCACCTCGGCCTCTGCGGTGGGAGGCACGGAGGTGCTAGCTCTCTGCACGCCAAGTGGCTCTTTACCACATGTCAGAATCTACAGTCAGGTGTGCCTGGCTGTTCTTTCTTTTTTCTCCCCCATGTTGCCTGAAATGACCCCAGACAGAAAGAAAAACAGACATGGCTGAAAAGCGAGTAGGGTGGGTGAGATATTGCTAACTATACTCATCAGTACATATGGCAAGTCCTTGATCATTCCTGATGAGAATGGAGACATTTCATGTGATACATATTTGAGGTAGGTCTCTGGGTAGGGCACCCTGCCAGGTGCCCTGAGGTAGACGTAATCTCTTATTCTCAGATTATAATCTGGTAGCTGAGATCACACATACAATAAATACAAATATCTTTATTCTGACACACGTACAAAGCGTGATGTTTGATGGACAATGGCCTACAGTACACCAGGCCTTAGGGTGTGGAGCTGACTGGGACTCAGTGACTGACCTTGAGGATGCCCTCGGGGAGGAAGGTTAACAGCTTTGGAGAGTAGGACAGACTGCCCCCTTTCCATGTGTCCCTGACCACCATCGGTCTAACCACCATTGCCTCTCCTGGACTCCTGCAGTAGATGCTCCCCTGTGATTTCCCTGCCTTCCCACACACTCCTGCACGCCCTCTTTGCCCATAGCAGTTGGCCAGCATTTTTCAAATGTAATCAAGATCCTGCTGCACCATTCCCTCATGGTTACCCAGCCTTGGACACTAGGTCCTTTGTGAGCCCACACTTGCTCTCCTCCATGAACTCACTCATTCTTTCCTTTCCTCAGTCTTCTTTCCCTTGAACATGTCAAGCTCTTTTCTATCTCTGAGTTTTGCCATTAACTGTTGTGCCCAAGAAACTTCTGTGCCCAGAAAACAAAGCCATTGGGTTTTACCATTAGGCATTTTCATGTTCATGGGGCAGTTGCTGGAGCGCAGGAAGGACACAGGGAAGTAATGAGCTATGCACACATAACTTTCCTCTCACTGCCACATGTTTCAAAAGAATGGGTAGGGCTGGAGGACTGGCCTTGTCAATAGAAAATCCTCATGGGAAAGGAAAATGTTAAGCATGTTCTTGGGAAGAATGAAAGAAGTCTGAAAAGATGAATATAGAAAGCTTCATCCCAGAGGAGGAATAACTGGAGTGTTTCCAGAAAAGACAGGCAGGGAGAGGACCATGAACCCAATGGGAGAATTTTATAAATAGGATATGCTTTTCAAATACCAAGGTAGATTTTTATAAAAGCCAGTGTCAGAATTGCTGTGAATAAATTCGCTTCTGTTATGGACTAAATGTTTGTGGCTGCCCAAAATTCGTATGTTGAAATCCTAAACCCCAGTGTGATGGTATCAGGAGGTAAAGCCTTTGAGAGATGATTAGATCATGAGTGTGAATGAGTGCTCTTTTATTAAAAAAAAAAGACCCCAGAAAGCTCCTTTGCCCCTTCTGCCATGTGGACACAGTGAGAAGACAGCTATGAAGCAGAAAGTGGGATCTCAACAGACACTAACTCTGCCGACACCTTGATCTTAGACTCCCCGACCTCCAGAACCATGAAAAGTAAATTTCTGATATTTATAAGCTCTCCTGGATGTGGTACTCCATTATAGTAGCCAATACAGATGAAGATAACTTCCAACTTTGCACATTCTTTCTGTGTAAAGAATATACTGGGTGCTGTGATTCTGTTACCAACAGTAGCCTTGCAATGAACGGACTGGGGCAGGTGCTGAGATATGCCTATCAGGGCTGGTGACTCCAAAGGGGTACCAGTTCTTAAACCTGTCATCGTCATCATCGTCATTGTTACTGGTTTACATTTTGTTAAGGTATAACTTATATATTGTAAGTTATAGAAATCTTAAGTGTATGTTTCAGTGAGTTTTTTATATATGGAAAAACCCATGTCCTCCTCACCTATATCGACATATAGAACTTTTCCAACATCCCAGGAGGGTCCTTTCTATCTCCAAGGTAATCTCTATTTTGACCACAACTGCCATAGATCAGTTTGTGAAATTTTTAACAGCTTTATTTTCTTGAAGTATAATTAACATGCAGGAAACTATGTGTCTGAGTGATACAGTTGGTGAGTTTTTAATATATATATATATATATATATATATATATCCATGAAATTACCACAATCAAAATGACAAACCTATCATCCCCAAAATTTCCCTCATATCCCTTAGTAATCTCTCTCTGGTCCCCACATTCCCATACTCCATGTCTGTATGTAACCATGCATTTGCTTTCTATCCTAGACATGAGTTTGCATCTCCTAAAATGTTATACAAATGGAAGCATATATAGTGTGTATACTCTTTTCTGGTCTGCACTTCACTTGGCATAATTATGTTGAGATAGACTTTTAGGTTGTTTCCAGTTTTTGCCTATTACAGATGAAGCTGCTTGACTGCCTGTGCACGAGCAAACACATGGTGGGGTCAGTCTTTTCCATTTTAGCCATTCTAAGAGGCGTGTCACAGAACCTCACAATGGTTTCAATGTCCCATTTCCCTGATGATTAATAATGTTGAGCATCTTTTCCTATGCTTTTGTTCCAATCCACATCTTCTTTATGAGTATTTGTTCAAATCTTCTACACAATTTTTTAAGAGTAGGTTGTTTTCTTTTTATTGAGTTTCAAGAATTTTTAAAAGTATAAAGTTATAAAAATAGAAGTCCTTTATCAGAGATTCGCAAATTTTTTCTCCCAGTTTGTGCGTTGTCTCTTCATCCTCTTGAAGGGCAGAAGTTTTATTTTGATCCTACCTAGTTTCTTCTTTTGTGAATCATGCTTTTAGTGCCAAATCTAAGAAGCCTTGCCTCGCCCAAGGTCACAAAGATTTTCTTCTGTGTTTTCTTCTAAAAGTTATCGTGGTTTTAGGCTTTCATATGTAGGTCCCTGATCCATTTTGACGTAATTTTTGAATATGGTACAAAGTAGGAGCTGAAGTTCCAAATTTTGGCAGGCAGATGTCAGGTTGTTCCAGTATCATCTGTTGAAAAAAATGTCCTGTCCCCAGTGCCTCGCCTTTGCACTTCCTTTGAATACCAATTTCCCATATATATGCAGGTCTTTTTCTGGACCATTCCACTGACCTGTGTGCCCGTCTTGACACCAGTGCTGCAGTGTCTTGTTTAGTCAAATAACAAGTCTTGTGAATAGGTAATAAAAGTTCTCTACAGCTTTGTTCTCTTTTTCCCCTTGGGGTTATTGTTCCTCTCTAAGATCAGTTTTCTAGTCTGCCTGATGGAAACTCTTCCCAAAGCCTATTTGAGCTTGGGGTACTCTTTCCTCTATTCGTTTTGCGTGATTCTTTCTTTGGCCTCAGGTAATTTCCTCACATACCTGTGGTGAGAAACATGCAGCTAGCTGTTCGTGGGTGAATATCTGTAGATCTCCAGAATTCTTTCTGCGTGTAGTTTTCTCTTCTTCATGACTCTGATGTGAGGATACTGATCCCTGGGTCTCCCCAGGCTCTCTGCTCTGCCTCTTCAACTCACACACCAGTCTCTGCCTAGGCTCCTCCTTGCACCACAGCCTGGAAGAAATTCTCAAAGCAGCAAATAAACTTGGTGATCATAGGACTTGCCTCATTCATTTCCCGCCTCTCAAGGGTCCCTGTCCTTCATTGTTCTACATAGTTTTTCCATTTGGGGTTGCTTCAGGCAGAAGGATGGACACAGCACCACTCATTTCTGTTGTGTAGATGCAGAAGTAGGATTCCTGGGCCGTAGAATATCACATGTTTAGCATTAGGAGATACTCCCTAGAGTTTACCAAAATAAATTCAGTTAATTTTAATTATAGATCCTTTTCACTCATGTAAATGACATTCATTCTACCCAGAACACGTCCCTAGATTTTATTCCTCCATCTAACACAGTAATGAGTGAAGGTGGCATGTTCTTAGTGACATCGTTCACTTTTTTTAGATGTTCAGTCAGTGATGTACACCCTCACCTAACATGTATTACTGAAAGGGTTAAGCAGTGGTGGAGGGGAAGAAGAAGGAAACCAGAGAGAACAGGTAAGTCTGTCTTTACTTGACTGATAGTCATAATTATATCTGACAGCCAGTGTTTTCTAAGTAATAACAGCTTCGATTTTTCCAGAAACCCTATGATATTATATGTTTAGTACCCAGGCCATTAGAAAATTCTCTGCTGCTCTGCCTCCTTCAAGGCAGGAAAAATTCTCCTTTTGGAGGGAGTAGTCTTCTCACGTCAAAGGCAGTCCCCATCCTCTTAACACCCTCCCATGGTTCTCTTAGACTGACTACTCATAGATTATATGCTCACCAGTGGGTGCATAGTATCAGGGAGCATCGCACCAGGCCTCCTTCCCCCACATGAGGGACAAGGAAGCAGAGGCTGCAGAAATGACTCACTCTTAGGACTATTTGAGTTCAGGAAGGCTCTGGCTCTTTAGCTACCCTTCCAGACAAAATACATAGTGAATTTCTACCAAGTATGACATTTTTCTGCAGAGAGCCGCTCCTTGGCCTGGATAGAATGGAAAACAGCAAGGAAAGCATAATATTAAAAAAATCTCTTTTTCAAGTTTTTATCCCCAGCCCTTGAGCTTCTTGCGGAGTAATTTAATTTGTTCTTGAGTCAGGTACTGCTGCTTTGATGCCTTTGTCTTTAGATCCTCTGTTTGTAAATCTCCCCTAAGAATAGATCAAAAATGATGTTTACATCTGTTTCCAGAACTGAGGAAGTAAGTACAGAATAAGACTCTGTGACTACGGTTAACCCCTTCTGTTATTGCACTGCATGTTACAGGGTTTGGGATTGGATTGAATCTCCTCAGTAGCCACCATGGCTCTTACCACTCTAAGCATCAGTGTTCTTAGTTAGCTTGGGCCTGTTCACTTGTTTGGCAGTTACACCACATCAGTCAGACGTGTTATACCCTCTCTATATAAGGTGTGAAGTTGCAATAGCTAGCACCAGCCGGGCTTTATAATTCACTGTATGTTTACCCTTTACCCAAAATGCAGGCAAATTGATTTTCTCCTCAAGTCTGTGGAGAAAAGTCTCAGGAAGCTTAAAAAATCATGCACAATGGGAAATCTCGGATTGCTGAATCTCAAGCCCAAAATTGTGTTTTCGGGAAGGCTGAAGCAGACAGAATTGCTTACAAGAGATGCTGCTGGAATAAGGATTGCAGGAAAAGAGATTTCCTAAGAAGTTCTAACCCAAAATTTATCTCCTTCTAGTGCCCTGATATTTCTGTAAGTTCTTGGTTTTTGCCATTTTCTCCACTCTCCCTAGTTCTCAGGATACTCTTCTTTTCTAGTAAGAAAATAGTTCAAATCCCTTACAACTGGAGTTTGACCATGAAACTGAACACTTGAACCTGAAATAAATTTTTTTTAAGTTTTTTAAAAAAGATTTTGTTTATTTATTTGACAGACAGAGATCACAAGTAGGCATAGAGGCAGGCAGAGAGAGAGGAGGAAGCAGGCTCCCTGCTGAGCAGAGAGCCCGATGTGGGGCTCGATCCCAGGACCCTGGGATCATGACCTGAGCCAAAGGCAGAGGCTTTAACCCATTGAGCCACCCAGGCACCCCCTGAAATAAATTTTTGTTTGATCCGTGATTTCTGGCGATCTTAGGAGCTGTTCTTCCTTCCATTGAGGAGC
Source organism: Taxidea taxus jeffersonii (assembly GCA_003697995.1). Classification (NCBI taxonomy): domain Eukaryota; kingdom Metazoa; phylum Chordata; class Mammalia; order Carnivora; family Mustelidae; genus Taxidea; species Taxidea taxus. The sequence continues at coordinate 71,961 of ML109800.1, read as the reverse complement.
TGTTCATTTGTTTCTTCCTTCATGTGTACATGCATACATAAACCAGCACTTTGTATGTCGATGTATAATATACAAGACAGCATGGAACATGATGGGGACACTGCTGGTCTTGCAATGGGGAGCACAAACCCTCTGGTGATTAAGCTTTCTGGTTCCCAGCTAAAGATGTAACAGCCCAAGACCACCTGTGGTGCACCTGAACCCCTCGTAGTCATTGACTTGAAAAGTAGAATAGCCTGTTTAAAAAAGAAAAAAAATAAAACTACGTTTTACAATTTAAAAAAGAAAGAAAGAAACAGGCAAAGAAGCTTAAAATTAGGATTACATTTTAGAAATACCAATTAGATGTCATATTGACATGTGACATTGAAGTTGCATGTTCCGAAAGTAATGCTGTCTTCTTGTTGGTGATTTGCAAATATTGGAAACCCGGTAGAACTTCCTGCAAAGTTGGTGTGGGGAGGTCGCTGGCTCTATTGATGTGTAAGCTGTTAGATACTCTCCATATAGTGCTCTACCTTCATACTTGGGCTTTTAAGCATCCTTCCTAAGGAGTGCTTGATGCGGGATGTTCTTATTCCCTTCCTTCTGAAGGATTTCTCCAAATTTCTGTGCAAGAAGTTTCACATACAAATAGTCCCTTTTTCAGTATCCCTCTAGAAAAATTTCGTGGGCTTTCGATCTCTTGGTCCTCCCTTTCCTTCTCCAGTTCGGAGGGGAGAATGTGATGTAAGGTACAGGCCCTGGAATTGATGATACCAAATAAGGAATCTTCTGTGTGGAAACTTTCTTTGTGATTTTCCCTACTGCAGACTAAGGGAGCCTGCCTTTAAGAACAAATCTCACAGCCTTTGTGCACAGGTTCTCCCCTGTCTTCCCCCTTAGGGTTAGTAGAGTAGGGACTGTTAAAGCCATCCTACCTTCTTCCCCAGGGCTTGGTGCTCAAGACTGAATGTAACTGTTTTTACTGTGATGGTTGTTTATTTGGATGAAAAATGCCTTCCTAGAAGCAGGCAGATTCAAAAATACACTTCCAGGCCTGTTTGGGTCCTGTCAGGAATCTGGCCAGAGGGCCTCAAAGACCAGCTTGGCCATTTCATAATTGGTCTGGTTGGAGCCTGTGGAGTCTGAACATTTGCCATGTCCTAAATGGGAACACACTCTGGGAAGTCAATGATCAACCCTGTGTAGA